>CM070099.1:6547878-6661064 GCA_036178185.1 Liparis tanakae | reverse complement strand
TGCAGAGTCCCCGGAGGCTCAGTGAACAGTGGGCTTTCTCTCTACGTCTTCAGACTGTGTGTGTGTGTGTGTGTGTCTGAGAGAGAGAGAGGTCTTTACATTTGTGTTTTGATGGTGGGCATTTTTGCTTTTTTGCATCACAAGTAGATGTCACATTGAGTTAGTCCAGCAGTCTGCTGATATCTGGCTAGACTGGAGAACAATATTTTTCTAAGATTGCCCCAAAGTGCCAGTAGCCAAGTAATGATGGCATTTACATTTTGTCACGTTTCTCTTTGTTCTTGCCCTGCATGGTACTTTCTTGCTCCATCTATACTGTACCCAGGAAACAAATTCAATTCTGCATATTTTCCAGTTTATTATTCATTGCCTGTACCAGCCTATCAGTCTCACTTTACCACTTTACCACTGGGAGTGAGGTGTGCATGTACTTGTATCCTTATCTGCAGGATGCACCAGGCAGACTGCAGGGTTACTGTCTGACTGAAGCATGGTGCATTTACTGGGAGTAAGATGTAATATAATGCCAACACACAATTACCATGACATCATGTGTAATCGATTTCAATTGCGCTTTGTGCAGTTTCTCATATTACACCCCACTGGACTCTCCCTCTCAAAGTCCAGAAGCTCAATTACCTTTCAGCCTTGTTTGAGCTCATCAGATGTAGAAGCATATTTTATTTTCTGGAAAAAAATAAGAATCCATTTATAACAATGCACTAAACATTTTTGGGGGATGAGACAATCAAAGCACCACCAAGCAATGCTTCAATAGAGGTAAATTAGGCTGCGTAATTCGTTCTTAAGGAAATATCAGCGGGGTACCACATTGCTTGCCAAAGCATTGACTCCACAGCATGTGAAACTAGAGCATGTGATTTTAGTTGCTGCCATGAATGAGGACCTGTTTGGTTCTGAGGTGAAGGCCCACCCAATACCACACCACTACATATGCTATGAAATCAAATAGTTCCCATGGTTGACTTGTTTTACTCCTCTTTAAGCAGCACATTATAAAGTTGTGGTGGGCCATCCTGCATACCTCCACTGGTACAACTGATTAGGATTGGCTCGGTTGGTTTCCCTGGGCAGCTGTCTCCAGCCCAGGATTGCACAATGCCCAGGTGGGTGTATCCATGACCAGGCTGCAGAGAGAGCGGCACACTTGGGTTGCCAGCTTTAGCACGAATTCCATCAACACTTGCATGTCATCTGTCAGCTGCACTAATCTGAAGACGACAGTTGTAAAAATAGGGCTGTTAGATCTCCCTTCATTGATTCGGTCTTCGGAAGTCCCTCGGCCTAATCCTGCAGTTGTTCCCCTTATTGGAAACAAATGCATCCTTCATTACGGCTGTCATCAAAACCAACATGTCAAATGTATTAATTACACTATAGATACCACTATTGAAAGTGTAAAAAACAAATTGTTCATATTTTGAATGTAAATTTGTACCATGTTACTTTTTCTCATAGGGAACTAGTTCTGAAACTATTAAACTACAGTTTAAAGTGCAGCCGCATGTTACTGGCAGTAGTTGTAAATACATTTTTTAAAGCACTGGGCGCCTAAGATTTCCAGGGTATAAGAAATGGAAAAAGAAAAAAAGACACGTTCGGCATAATTCAAATGTTACTCAAAGGCATGACATAGTAGACAACTAGTAAGATATACTTGTTCTGCTCTTCTCTGGCCACAGATCATCAGGGTGGTTGAGGCCAAGGGCCAGGGGTCAGAGTTTGGCCAACAGTAGGCTCGGCAACTCTGCAGGGTCTGAAACACGAGTAAATCAAAGACATACTCACTACTCAGAACTGTGGTCCAGGATCCTCAATCAAATCAAATCCAAGCTCCAAACGGCAACAAGAAGAAATACAACCCTGAGAGGGTCTCCCGCCAAGTTTTCCGCCTCTGCTGCTCTCTCCAGTTCAACTTTTGTATTTTTATCTGGGTCTGGTGTGATCTGTTATATCCATTAGTACGAGGAGGCCTGTGGCTCTTTTTCCCATCTGAAGGGAATTGTGAAACGGTTAGCAGTGTATGGCCTATTGGCACTTAACATCAAGGAGAGAATTAAAGCGTGCACTTCAAAAGAGAAGTCACTAAAATACTGAAAGACAACTTGAATAGTTAATAACCATGGAGACTATTTTTCTCAGCTTTGACATTTACGGTTATCATTTTTATTTTGCAGATTAATTCCAGGTACAATCTGAATGTTAAGAGCCAATACTGAGGCCTTTGCATTTAGAGCTGAACAGCTAAGAGAAAATGAAGACAAAGGAGGCCTCTGAATTTGCCAGGGCTACATCAAATGTGGGTTTGAAACGAACCACTTTACTTTTTCAAATCTCATTAATCAGTGTCAATAAAGTTGTGTGCTTAAATATAGAAAACAAAGTCCCTTTGGGACCCTTTAGCAGATCACAGTGGCTTTAAGCAAGACGTTAAACAGTGCAGAGCGGCGTCAAATGGCTACTCCAGGACCCAAAGAGATGCATTGCACTACAATGTAAAACTTTTTTCTTGCAGAAACAGCGAGAGGTCAAGGTGCAACAATAATACAAATGTTACATCTGAAAGTCCATTTCAAAATGTTGTGAATTTGTTACTGCAATGCAGCATCACACTCAATCTTGGAATACTGCAGTGAATTTAGTCAGTTGTTGGTTTATGTATGGGCGGTTTGTTGTTTTCCGTTGCTCCGCCGCTCCGTCCAGATCCCCATCCTCTGTCTCCACTCTGTTTGGCAGCGCTCATCAGGTCCACCAAAGTCATCCAGGAGCCGGGCCCGCATCCGTGAGAAAAGACTGCTGTGTGATTGGATTAGCTTTTGAGCGCCACGTTGCTTAATTAATGAAAATGACCCCGGGGCCGGGAGTGAAGCCATTGTCTGCACAGTGACAACGTGCCTCCCCATCAACAGTATCCTTAACAAGATTACACAAAGTATGCCAGGCGCTCTTAATGTGTTGGCTTAGGCCTCTGCAGAAGGGCCCTGGCAGCTGAGCTGTTGTCTACCCTCCGCTTTGCAGTAGTCACTTTTCAAACCCTCACAGGATCATAACAACAAATAAGCCGAATCTTAAATGGCATTTAAAAGTAGTCGCTTTGGACTTGGCCTCAGCACTAGCTGTGCCTTTTCACTCGTCTTCCACAGTTATTATTTCAACTCTACAGCAATAATGCTGCCTACATTTCCTTTTTGCCAACCAGCAACTCACACCTGCAGATTATGGCACGGTTCAATGCATTCATGTGAACAGTAGCTAGGGTTCACTCGATGATGTGTGAGCCCCTCCCTCTTTCCATCCTCCTTTCATTCCTCCTTAACTTTCCATTTCAGAGGGATGTAAATGTGGGCTAGTATTTTGAGGGTGACGACCCTTCAGGGTCATCTGAGAAGTTCAGCAGAACCAATGGGACTATATTAGTTTGCATTCCTCGGTAGTGAATGGCTCTCTCTGGAAACTATTACCTGAATGACCTCGAATCAAAAAGGTCTTCTTATTATCTCAGCAGGATCCGTCAAAGCAGACTGTGATTAAACGTTGGATTAACAATGCTGCAAAGATGTTCCCTAGACAACCATACTGTCTTTGTGTTTAATTAGTCAACCATCAATTCAGAATCATACACTTCCTGAAAGCTTCAACAATCGCAGCAAGAATTTGTCAAATAATGAAAAAATATAATAAGATAACGGGATTCATAAATATTACACACATGAACTTATATATTTTATAGATTTTTAGTGCGACTCAAACATTCTTTTCAAGCTAACTTTTGTAAAACACACACACACACATGCAGAGGGCTTAGACCCACACCTGTCAGTCTTTCAGCACAGCCTCATGTGTCAATCACTGCTGACACTTACTGACAGTGGCAACATATTCCCAAGGGCTCCTCCACTCAAAATGTAAATGAAGATGTGTCAGAGGCCGTGGTGCGCTTTGAGTCTGCAGTCGGTAGAAGACAGACTGACTCTTGTACCCAAAATAGACATCCAACCGGACAACGGTGACCACGATCTCCATCCCATCTGTGGTAGAATCTACTTCGATAAATTCTAGTTTTCACTTTGGGCATTTCGTGGTCATTTTTAACGACTCCATTCTAAACTCTGCAAGACAAAACAAAAAAGAAAAAGCTAAAATCTCAAAGAATATGAGTAGCCGACAGGAAATCTTTTCAATCTTGACTTGAAGTTAACTTTTCTAGCCACTGCGGTTCATATATATATATATATATATATATATATATATATATATATATATATATATATATATATATATATAAAGCTTAGATAAGTGTCACTTTAAAGAAAGAACTCACTCACTCTTTGTGGCCGAGACTTAACAGGCCTCCTAATACACACCTATATAATATTTTAAGTTCCTCTTTGATTTAAAAAAATCTCATCTGCAATTTGGTAAAGCATGATAACTGCCTCTTTCTTCTCACTGCTTTCTATGAAGGCCTTTTGTTATTCTTCTCCCCCCCGTAAGAGTTTGTGGTTTCAAATTTCTCCTTGGCTTACAAAGATCTTGAAGTCTCTGAGCTCTGGGCTGCATCTGGTACACTGACTTCCCAAGCTCAGAGGGAAAGTTTGGTTTGATCAATTCAGGGGAAATCTCTCTATAGCTTGATTTCCATTTTCATGATTATATATTGAATGTTCTACAATCAAATTTGTTATTTAAGAAGAAAAGGAGAAAATAAAGTTATCATCATGGGATGGATTAAAGCATTGGCTGCCTTTAAGCCAATAATATGTGCAATTTAAATAATAGAAAAAAAGCAAAATGATGTATTAATTAGATCCTATCTTGAATTTATTTCACCTAATTTGTTTTGATAGTCTTTATTTTGGACTAGTGTTGAGTTGGGCCTTTCTGTCAAGGGAAATGCACAACAAATACAAGACAAATGATCTACTCGCCTCTTAATACTACGACCAGGGTTCCTTGGCAGGTTGCCCATACGAGTGAACTTCAAGTTCTATGAAGGCAGAAGTATTTCTTAAGATATTTGTGTGGATTATATATTTGATGCGCAGTGTTGAGCATGTACGCATTGCTGGGGAACAAAACACACAGAAAGAGCTTTTACCTTACAAGTAGATACGGAGAGAGTGAGAAATTCTAACAATGGGGAGCGAAAACAACATCTTGCTTCCATTGTTTTGTCCTCCTCGTCGGACTTTAAAATAAGTCAGCATAAAAACGGGAATAGTCTTTAATTTCCTCTTTGATTAGATTGGCGAGGAACTCTTTGGTCTTCCTCCAGGAGGCTTTTGCGATAGGAAAGATCCTAATCCTCGAGAGGGAAGGGGTCTGCTGTGGGGGGAAACTCTTATGAGAACATATGGTCACGGAGTGTGAGGCTCGAGGGTCATACCTGGTGGTTTTTAACAAGATCACCACAGCACAGCAGTCTATTTTTAATATTGATCATCATTTTCAGGAAATAACTGGAAATGATCCTGTGATCGTATATGTGTCTCATTCTGAAGAGGTGCTTTTATGCTTTTATTTGGGGTTGTAGAAGTTGAAGTCCATCAGTCTCATAATGTGTGATGGCTTTTCTTTTAACCACGGGGCTTTCGTTCAACTTTTCACACTTTTCTGTGAGATCAGACTATGACCCATTGTTGCCCAGCCTTAACCCTTTTTTATAGATTTAGTTTTCTGGACAAGGTGTGAAAAAAAACTTTTTTACTACAGGAAATCTACATTCTGTGTCCAACACCATCAAGATGGGAGTAGTGAATTTGCTTTATTCCCCCGACGGTCATTTTTTACTCGCACCACACTTGGTATAGGAACGGCACGTACAACATAGCAATGACTTGCTGTTTGAAATACATCATAAAAATGTCAGCTAGAGGAAAATCATTTATCATCTCTCATGTTCCCACCGGAATACATATTGGAAACAAATGGGTCCAGAATCTGAAAGGATGTAGCGTCAAAGCTTTAGGTTCTGTCGCTACACTCCCAAGCTGTCGCTACCTTCAGCTCCCTTGTGCTACCTATTGCTCGTGTCCTAACAGCTGTGGCAGGTAATAGATCACACAGAGACACTGACGCAGAGGTGTTTGCTTTAAGAACAGCTCCAACCCAGCTGTGAAATTGACGAGTGTGAATCTGTGTCCCGGAGAAAATGTTTTGATCAGCTGAATATATTAAAAAAGTTAACTCCAGGAAAACACATAGAGGTGCTTTTAGTGGAACATGCATTCACACTCAGGTGTATCCACTGTTTTTTTCCCACCTCGAGTTTGAAGATACATCATGTCAATGTTAAGACAATTAACTGTAAGTAAGTAAACAAAGTTAAAAAAAGAACAAAGCCAACACCAAGGCCACGTGTATACAGAAAACTGAAGATTAAATCACAGCCATGTTCTGCAATGATTATGTTCACCTCCTGCTTCTTTTCATCAAAAATAATCACATCCGATTAAAGAGAGGTAAAACAGACCTTAAAGACTACACGCTATGACGTTACCAGATCAAAGTGGATGTGAAACCATAAACAATTGTCACAGCTAATGCTCCTTACTCACTGAATTCTAAATAGAGCAAACCTAAATATTGCTGTTGAACGTAAACCCTATATATCTGTGACTACAGACATGCTCCTCTCGAGGCTGTCAGATTTACAGGACCCTTAAATAAATACATGTACCTACTGTACGTTCATTAGATATAAAAGACGCTGTTGAAATGACTTTTGAAGTCTGATCTAGGGTCAGCTTTCCCACCTGCTTGAACATCAACCCGGAGTGAAATAAAATAGGCGAGGCAAGGCAACTTTATTTATAGGACACATTTCACTACCGAGAAACTCAGTGTGTTTTACATTAAAAAGAAATATACAGAACCCCGAGGCATACACACGTACAATAAACATGTAGCATATGCAACCTAGTGAAAGAACAATACTATTGATCATATATAGCTGTTTTCTCTTTTAGGGATAATTCAACATATATTGTATGTACATCTCAATGCAACCCTGATTTTGAACAATTATTAAATGGTACGTTATCTTCTTTGAGATATGTCTGGTACCACCCAGCTCTAATATTACCTCCGTAGAGGCGGGAGTGATAACAAGCCACACACTCCGTTTGCTCCTTCAGCACTTTTCCTCCCTGCTCCGTGTTCATTGATAATATTCTCATTAGGACCAATGGGACGGCTGCCTAACATGTTTTCACAGCCGGTGTGTGACATCATCACATTTCAAAAGCACCTCATAAACACGTACTACTCGACCGAGGGTCTGGGAAAGCTTATGGCCGCCTCTCACCGCCAAGTCATTGTCTCTGTAGTGACAGTGATCTAAGAGACCGCAAACGATGAAGAGGATAAAGATGATCAAATAGACTTTAGAACTAGGTTTAAATACTTCTGCGGTATCTGTTCTCTGTTCATTTTAATTAATTCATAATCAGGTCCACTAAAAGAGAAAGGGTCTTAATTCTGTCACTAAATATTCTCCCCTATAATCCCGCCTTCATCTAAAAAATAAAAGAAACTCCCCTCACCTCACCTCAAACCCGAGTGAAATATCAAACAAAGAAAAGCTTACAAAAAAGCCGGGCTCTGGTCAGCCAAAAGGTCTTAAGACAATTACTACTAATAAGGCGGAGGACTTCAAATATGCAAAGAGTGTTTTCCAACCAGCCGTATTGTCATTTAAACCTCCAACCAAAAGGCCACACAGCGTGCCGAATACAAAGGGGAAAAGCTCTAAAATTGACACTTTGATCTCCAAAGTGTTTGGCAAAGACATAACTGTTTCCCCACAACACTGCTGAAGAAAAGGTCGTACTCGTCATCCACTAGCGCTTTAACAGCTTGTTGGCATGGGGACCTATTCTTTCCACATGGTGCAAACTAATGTTGATATCGTTCCTCATTAATTATGAATCACCGATGGAAGCTTTTGATCAGAATTGATATTTCTGGGTCATCTTTTGAGCTTTATCACTTCAAAATCAGCGTTAGAAATGAAAAAAAGCATATAATGGAGAGTTTTACTCATGAATAGACAAATCGGAGAGGGGTTAAACTTGAATATTTCATTACTGCACATTTGTATCTCATAATAAATGAGGAGTATCGGTCTATTTAATCATGTTGGGCAGAAATGTCCTCCTATTCAGTCCCTTTGTTTCAAAGGCTGGTGCTTTTGTATATTATGACATTGATGTGCCTTTGAGGAGAGTGGCAGCAGTTCTTTTTCTCACTTAATGTACAATATAAGATCATACAGTCTAACTTGCACCCAGTATTCTCAGTTTGACTAGTTCCCCTCTACGAGTCTTTGCCCCCTGAAATTAGCTGTAATCCCTTTGAGGAGTGGTTGATCTGCTTATCGTTTCGTTACACACAGAGCCGGTTTCTCCCCCAAAGAATATATCATGTGACATTTGATTCTTTAACCCATCAAATGAGCTTAAGTTATACTGGTGAAGCAAAGTTCGAGAGATCCCATGACTTGAATAATCCACAGTCCCCATTTCCCATTGGCTTTTTGGATTACAATATGTTTTCTTTGTACCATTTTTCTTTTCTGCTATTAACACTAAAACATCCCGCATAGCCTTAGGTTTCTTTATTAAAGCCACATCTAATCCCTCATTACCCCACATTCAGGCGTTTATTGAAACGTTAGCAGGCCTTGCATGTGGTCCTGCTGGATTAGTGGATTCAGCGTTTCACAGTTTCCAATGCATCTGCAACACATGCATATAGATAATGCCTCTTTTAGTGTGTTCTCCCCTGTGTCTCTGTCATCATGTTGAGCTATGAAAATCAGGGCCCCTCACAGCAGCCGCAGTTAAAGACACTTTTGTTAGATCCTGCAACTGTTTGAAGGAAAAAGACTCTAGTGTGCTGATGTAATCTGTTAAAGGGAAGGAAAACATTGTATAGTTGCTGCTGAATGAGCCCTGGAAGGCCCCAGCCTCAGAGGAAACTGGGAACAGGGGGTTGGAGGATTAGAGTGTTTTTTTCTCAGACTTTGGCTTTACTTTTCCCCACTTTCCCCTCACAGTCTCCCCCCCCTCCCTCCTTTTCCTTTCTTTGTGAAGAGGTACTAAATTTTCTCCTGGCCTCATCGTACAATGCACCCTTTTACATTGAAAGACAAGGATGACTGGCAGATGTAAGTTACTGGTGTATGTTTTCTTAAGATAGAAAGGAAGTAATTTACAATGGAAGATCTCAGATCAGTTTGCAGTTCTGGTTGTGAGACCAAAATCAATACAACATCGGACATCAACACATAATTTCATTTCAATTTTCAGAAGAGAACCTCAGGCTGAAACTATTATCTTGCGGTCACATAATGGTTATGTATTATCTTCGGCGTTGTTGATGTTCTTTAATGTGGTTTTCTTTTCCATCCCTGTGCTTCCAATAAAGAGTAGACATCAGCATTTTGTAAACCATAATAGAGTATATACCATCATTTTGTTACTCTGCCATGGGAGCGAGATGCTTATATCAATCTTGAGGTCCACAGTTTGAGAGAACATTAGAGTTTTTCCATGCCACATCCCAAAGTTGATGATTTCCCAAAAAACAAACAATGGATGGCACCAACACCAAAGCATTAATATCTCAGACAATACTCTATGGCCTGTGATCTATCTCAGGGATTAGCTGTCGGGTTTTCATTAAGACAGTTGTTTCATAAGGGTTAATCAGCACCATAACGTCTGATTCTCTTGCACAGTTGCTCTCATGCTCAACCGGGCCACGTTTATCTTCTCCTCAAAACCACATCTGCTCTTCGAAATCAGTTTCAATTTGAAATGAGTCACTCAGTGCTGCAAACAGACATATTTTGTTTAGCATTTAATCACATTCTTCTTTTGTGTCACAAATGGAGAAAAAAAAACATTATTTTCTTTTAATTCCACGCAAAATCTCGGTACGCTGTTTACTTTCATTGGGTTGTTTATTCATCTAATCTTTCAGCACTCCTCCCTTTGTCTGGTTGGCTTAGCGTTGCTTGTCCACTATCCACCAAACCAGCGACCCCAGGGCGGCCTCACTGTGTTCGTCTTGGCTTGTCTCCCCTTTCAGAAAGGCACCAGAAACGTAATTTAGACAGCTTATCCTGCCGACAAGACTTGAATAGCCAAGTAGCCCTCATTATTGGTCATTAAACAGCCTACTGGACGCGGTCTATGTCCTCCCTGTCTATCTGCTCTACTGCTTTCGTGACCTCTCCTGTATGCCTGTGCAGAAATATCACTTCAACCACGGTTATCTCCAAATGAGGATATGCCGCCGCTTCTACACCAACACTACGCTTAAATACACTGACAGATTTATATCAGGAATAGGCTCTTTAGAAGTACAAAGCAGCCTTTTTACATGCTGTGGACATTTTTCATGTAACAGGTGCCGAGAGAATTTGTTCAAATTTCTGCCTCTAATGTGAATAACATATGAGGATTGATCCGCAGTCAGGGTAGAAGCAAGAGCACATACCTGTAAGGAGAAACACATTTGATTATAGTTAGTCCCTCGGTGTGCTGCAGTAGACACGCAGAACGAAAAGGGCAAGAATGACTCCAATGGAAAAAATCTTTTCAAGCTGTGAAAATACAACTTATCAAAGAGGCTGCTGGAGACGAGTCACATCCTTCTTACTCACAAACCTACATTTGCACAGATCAAGTCTGGTTTGTGTATGGACTGTCTGCTACCCACGAGAAGTGACATTTTAAATGAGCAAAATATCAAACTGCCTCGTTAAAGCAGTAAGCTAGTGCTCCATCCAAAGAAAGACTATTTTGCCTGTTAATTTGGTATCCTTTCACACACACTGATCACAGTGCAGCTAGGTTGCTAAGAAAAGATGAAACGTCTTTATACAATTTCTTCCCATTAAAGTAAACATTTATTTCTCGCTGTTTAAAGTGGCTGCTGTTAGAAAATGGCCTCCTGTAGTTAAGTCTTTCATCCTACTTTTCTGTGCTTCGCGGACTGCACCATAACAACACTGCAGTCCTCCTATAAAAGTCTGATAGACAAAGGAGACAAACGTTGACCTTTGACTTTTGTTGTGTCTGTTAGGTCAGGCTGTCCTTACACCCTGTGACACATTCCACTCCTTACAATAAATCTTTCCTCAAGAATTACACTTTGATTTATTCCTGCTATTGTCACAGGGGTCTTGAGTCAAAGTGCTCAACAGGGAGTCACAGAGGTTAGTGCCCAGGGTCTACCAGCAGGATATGATACATCAATTCCTGCGTAATGTCCTCTAGCACCGCTTTAATGGGCTAATTTGTTACTATTATGGCCGTGGTTGAAAGACTAATATGCATGACTATGAATAATTTGTTCAATTGAACAATAGTGTTTGCAAGACACAATAACTAATGTAGAGTAATGAGTTTCTCAACCACACACAGGACCTCTGCCAGTTGGTTATACCAGTCTTTGTCTCATGTGATTGGGTTATTCTAGACAAATGGTGAGGCGTATGTCATTGCAGCGTGAAATATACTTTTTGACTTTGTGAATAATTTTGTAATATAATATTTATTCAAAAGAAAGACATAATGAATGTGGTAGGGAAGGCTGGGAGCCACAGGGAGTAGGAGTCAAAGGCAGACTTCAAGACTAGGCGGTCGAATAAAAAAAAAACTATGTTTTTATTCAACAAACATTTAGAGACAAACTGGCACAAAACAACGGGTTGACACAGACTAAATACACAGGAGAACGAGGCACAGCTGAAAGCAATGAGGGCAGCGTCTGCAATCACACAGGTGGAAACAATGAGGGCGGGGTCTGCAATCACACAGGTGGAAACAATGAGGGTGGGGTCTGCAATCACACAGGTGGAAACAATGAGGGTGGGGTCTGCAATCACACAGGAGGGTGGCACACAAGGAGGGAGGAGTCTGAAACGAGAGACGAGGTGAGTGACAGACAACAGACAGTAAACACAGAACTATTAGAAGGTCTGGGTGTAACAGAATGCTTTTCTGCTTAGTATTAGGACAGACATGCATCAGGATGACGAGGGCTTGTTGTCCACATTGTGTGTTTGCAGATGAAAAAACTCTTTAATGCTATACACATTTTGTATGCATTGCTGATGAGCTCAATAGCTCCTCATGCTATAATATACTATACTGAAACATTCCAGTGAAATACAATTTATCTGAAATTGCTGGCAGTATAAAAACACATCTTCTGAACTGTTTTTTTATACAAAATGTTGCATGCAAGAATATGTATCATGTTCATATGTTTCATTTAAAGCATAGTTGAGCTTTTAATTTTGATAGCTCTGCTGTGACGGTTTTGTAGCATTGTATTTGCATGTACGATGTCATGGATTCATTCATATAGAAATATAAGTTTTTACTTGGAGTTGGAGAAGTTCCTGTGGATCAAATGAGGAAAGTGATAAAGATACTGACATCAGCAGCAGACATCTTGCAGGAGGTACATCTGGTGATGGTTGATTCCCCAGAGTATGGTACTCACACACAACCAATAATCTGTTCTATACAATAAGAGGATTTGACATTTACCATATAACTATGACATACATGTTGTTGGAACACTGTCTGACCATAAACAAACTAACTGGTTGACATTTTACTTGTTTAATGTGTCTGCAGACAAGGAGATGCTAGATGATGACCCTTTTTCCATCTTCTACGTGTTTGACGTCTGCATTCCATCACAATTATGTTGTGTTGCTGTGGTCCTTTGGTCAATGTAGCTCAGTTTGTTTGGATCGTTTCAGGAATTTCATCACCATTAAAAGAATAAGTTGCCACAAAGTTAGACAAAATGAAACATGAGGAGGGTTGGACATGGGGTAGTAGCATTGCCAAGGAAGCATCGACTCCACCATCTAAATGACAGAGTGTGAATGCTGCAGAATTGTAGCCTAGCGTATTAAAGCATTAGTGTAAATGTTGTCTTTTGGATTCACTGGCTTGATTTAATAAGTGGGTTACTTCTTGTGGCTTATTTGAAGATCATTTGCTGGTTTGAGATGCCCTGTAATATCCTACCTCAGAACATCAGAGCAGTCTTTAATTACAATGCCAGAGCAACATGTAATTGGATAACGGAACAACACAAAAGACTCTAGAGCGAAGTTAGGAGCCAATCTATCTGTTATTTACATTACCCTTCCTTTTGTTTCCTGTGCCATCATTCACTTCTCAGCTTCTACACCATGGTTATTGATGTAGGCAGAATAACCTCATACGCCTCCGCTGCCACAAGAAGCGGGTGGCTGGCAACTAGACGAAAGACAGGATAGATGGTTGTAAGGCCGAAGGTCACAAAGGGCAGCTGGACGTTTGGCTGACCTGTGACCTAGGACCTCACGTTAGCCAGAAGTTTTTGCTTAATTGGATAAGATTAGGAATGCCTCGTATCCTTTTCTGAGTAAATCACAGAAACCCAGATGCATGAACTCTCACAATCATGATCAAGTATTGTGTGTTAAGGCGTGTGTGTGTGTGTGTGTGGGGGTGGGGGGGGGGGGGGGTTGACACTTGAGACCTCTCAAGACTGGAGCATTGGTCAGTTCCAGACGCTTGAATTTGATCTTTTCTCCAGGTCTGCTGATGTATACATGGCAAGCATATGGCAGTGTAAAGAACAACATGCAGCTTCCAGCTTGCCAACTAGTTGAGCAAATGTCTTAACTAAGACAAGATGTGGTTTTAGCTTTAATCACTTGCGTATCAAGACAAGAATGAAATGGAAAAAAACAGACAAAAACATGGAGGACATTTTTAGTAGTGTTTCGGCCCTCAATTAAAGTTTTTACGACATTTTAACCGTAGGTGGTTTGTAGAGTGTGATTCCATTATTGTCACATATGTCTACTTTAATGTCACAGAGCCTGTAGCATATCCCAGAATGCATTGTGTAAAGGGTAAGAAAACTCCCAAGCTTTCCTGTTCATCTCATGGCAGGTCACACTGAGCTGATTAAGGTCTTGAGTCTAACAAAGAATGTAATGGCTTATAGAACAAAGAAGAAGAGATCCATTGTTCATGTGTATTTGTGTGTGTCAACTATGGAATTATATTATAGTAGCATACCTTTTCATTATTTATCATGAAGGGTAGATATCTAATTTTGGAAGGAAACCCTTTCCTTATTTACTGTGAAAACCAGATAAAGCCTTTATCAGAGTACACATTGCCATTAGAAGGCAAGACAAATATTATAGGTGTGGCTTATGCATGCCTTCACATAGGCTATCTGCTGCTCCTATCATAACCTGTATTCCTTTCAGATTCATGGAAAATATCATCATTTATTTGTGGAATCTTGATGGGACATTTTTCCATTCAACAAAAGTTGTTTATAAATGGCAATATGCCAATATAGGTTTTAACCTCTGATTTGCTATTACTCATGAAGTGGTCAAGATCATGGGATTTCAGTACTGAGCCTCTCTCCACCAAATGCTCACAGAAGGCATTCCCTCTTGCACAGCTGGACAAGCAATTAATACTGAAGTCAATGTCCAGACACCTGATGTTAACAACCGCGTCCTATGGCAGTCGTATTGCTGAGCAGAAAGCAGGACATGGAATCACTGAACGGACACAGGCTTGTGGATAAGTGCTCTTGCCTAGTGTGTGGGGTACATTTGAGGTGTGTGTAAGTATAACATTGGGTTCGTTGGGATCATTGGGGGGGGGGGGGGGGGGGGGGGTCCTGTCCTGTCCAAAGCTCAATTTTTGTGAAAGCCAAACAGGTTTCTTTCTTTCAAATAGATGAAATGTGTTTGATTCAGACTTGCGTGTGTTCCTTTTAGGAGCTTGCGTGAGTGTAATCTATCGGAGGACATGTTTACTGTGGAAGTCCCTTTTGCTCTGAGAAACAACCAAAGTGCTCACTGACTACCTTATGTATACTCCGAAGGGATTGTTTGAAATGAATCACATGAAGGAGGGGACTGGACATGTATACAAGATAAAATATAATTATTCTATCACCTAAATATTTTGCTGGAAACTAAATAAATATCCTTGTGGGAAATGAAACATATGTATTGCTTTGCTTTCAAAAGGATTTGTGTGAGGAAAAAAAAAATGCTCATGATTCAGATTGTACATCTGAGATGGTAAACATACAAATATCACATAGAACCATTCTAACCATAACAGAAAGCTCCAGTTTAGTAGGTGACGTAGTTGAACATGTGGACATGTGGAAAATCTCCTTATCACATTTTGTTTTTCCATTTAGAAAACAAGATGAAAGTTGTAATAATGACAGAGCGCCAGTATCTCTATCCATCTCCATGTGACGGAGCCAGAGTTTTATGTAAAGAACAGCTGTTTGTGGCTGGCGGGGGGACGGTTGGGACAGTTACAGTACATATTGTGTGTGTGTGTGTGTGTGTGTGTGTGTGTGTGCACTCATTTTTCTAATCCATCCATACATGTTTTTCTCCGGATAAATCTGTGTTGATTCGCAATTATGTGACTCGTTGAAACAAAAGAGACCAATCCAAACAGACACTCAGCCCTCCGTCGGCAGAGCGCGTTGCGTGTCCAGCCCACGTCTGAACCCGGGGCTACTTCTTTCAGGGCCGGGCTAACGGCTAAACAGACTTCACTGGAGAAGCCGCGTGCACGCCAGAAACCCTGCCTGGGCAGTCTTCATTTGTTTGCAGTGTTTATCAGCCAGTGACAGGGAGTGTTTATGTGTACGGCTCCAGTTGGCCTCCGGGACCCCGATGCCCCGACTCACCCCCTTTTCCTCGCCTCGAGAACAACACACAGCGAGCATTTTCATGTACCTTCTCTCTGGATGGATTTCATTCATACATGAGTAAAGTATAGTAAAGCTGTGGCTAGTGCAGTTGGGTTGTAATCACCTCATTAATCGGGAGGCTTTCAGTAATATGCTTAAATATTTACATGAGCGATGAAGTGAGTGTCCATAACAAAGTCAGAAAACCCTTGAGTACATGCAATATCTTGAAACATGAAAATATGCTTACTTTTTTTTATCTGATTTGGACTTGTGGACTGTCCATAAGTCCAAATCAAATAAAAAAAGTAAGCATATTTTCATGTTTCAAGATTTATAAGATGAATTGGGATGTCAAGTGTTTCAACAAAGCAACTGAACATGTTCTGCTATTAAACCTTTCCCATGTGTAAATACATCACCTTCTTTATTTCACCGGAGACACCCGATCAACCCTTCAACAGTTGGGTTACAGTAAAACTGTCGGCCTCCAAGGGGAATGGCTGACTGATTTCTTCGCAAAGTAAACATTGAATGAAATGCCAGTGCCACATGGCAGCTTAATTATGGTCCGGTTAAATTGTCTCCAAACCACATCAACTGAAGGAGAGTCTTTCTTCATCATTATGGGGAGCAGCCACTGCCTAGGGTGAGAAGTAAGAGTAATGAAGTCAACTCTCTCATCCTGGAGCCCCTTCCTATTGCATTTAGAGGACGAGTGAGCAATGTGCTGATGATCTATTGTTTTATTTACACTTGCACACTGAAGTAAGTGGCTTACCTATTCTGCGTAATAAAAAAAATATGTCAGACATAAAGAGTGCTGATTCTAAAATGCAATGTACGACAAATAATGTATTATAAGCTCACACACACAAACATTTTCTATTGTCCGTTAAAAATAAATTCTTCATGCTCGGCCGTGTAAAGTAGGACATCTTCCCGTTGAAAGTGTATTTGTGTTGTCCTCCCATGAGACTGGACCGGTCTAGACACTCAAACGTAAGCAAGTACACACAGTGACACAATGCTATCCTATCTCTTTTAATTACTGTTTTTCAGCAAGCTGGAACTAAATTGCAATGACAAATGCAACTGTCACTAAACATGTCCTTCAAACTGAGAGACTTCTGCTATAAAATCAAAACACCTAAAACATTTTTGGGCGCTGCATATTTATTCCTCCATTTCCCGTCCAGTGAAAGACGAAGGTGTTTCATGATGGCCTCACTGGTCCACGCCACAGATCTGGACCCAAACTGAACCAATCCATCCCAACTTCATTCCAACTGCTGACCTCAGCGATGCCTGAGGGTCAATACTGTACAGTAAATGTACACCGAGTGAATACCACTTGTATATTTGTGTCCACATGTCGCTATCAATGTCCATATGTGTCATGGTCAGCATCTGTATGTGATTATGTGTGCAAATTGAAATCCTCATTGAAATAATATGAACGCTGAAAAGAAAGATGTGCTTTATAATCAGACAAACTATCAGCTCACGCAAGGCAATTTCAATGTGATGTCTTAAGTGTGTTATTCATTATTAGCGGTTATATGCGCTAGTCTTGGATACAATTAGCAAGTGGTCGGATGGTTGAAATGTCACTAATGGAGGATATGGATCCATGTCAAGGTGAAGAGCGTCCTGTCTCCTCGAGGGTTTAGGTAGATATGCCTCCACTAGTTCTGTATCGATGAATGTCCTTTGCAGCCAGCTGTGATTACAAATTTACTGAAAGACAGCTTGATCACAGAATTGTAGCGACCTGGCCTGTAGACTTGGCTCACACGGAGAAGAGAGCACAAACTCCAGCGTGGAGTCTCTCATCAAACAAGCTCGTGGATCTCTGGGATCCAGGATCCAATCTGGCTCTGATATTGCATCTGGTGTGTGTGTGTGTGTGTGTGTGTGTGCATGCCATGCTCAGTGGGCATTCTACCACCCACTGCAGGCAGCTGTAGCATTAGCCTAGCCCACATCAGTGCTCCCGCACCCCCACACACTGTGCATGGTTCATATTAGCTCCCCTCCCCTCCCACCTACCCAGACCCTGGGATCCACCGCCAGGCCAGAGCTGAGCGCAGCTTTTGGATGTCTGTGAGAAGGACAACGTGCTGAAAAAGAGCCAAGTTAGAGCCCGACAGGCTGGGCTCCGTGAGTATGATGAGTATTTCTGGGTTTATTTGAGGTCACCTCAGAGGTGTGAGGATCAGGTGAGGATTCAATATTGTGTCTTTGCATGATAGATTTGAAAAGGCATTTTAAGACCTGACTTTATACCTCAGCTTAGTGCATTTGCATACATTATTGGGGTATTAAAGAGATTTTTTATCAGAGCTGTGAGACTTTTTTCAAATCACCTATAATTCCACATCTGCGAGGCAGCAATTGGCAAACAATGTTACACCCATTGGAAATATAAAATCTGGGTTAAAGGCAAGCTCCTCTAACCCACTTGTTTGTTTTAAATCATCGAACCTCCACATGTTGTTATGAGATTGTCATTCAAAATGATTATCCATTCTCCAACTAGCACTTTTCTCTTTATTTTCTTTCCGTCGGATAATTAGTGTTCAGCATGCATGATAAAAAAGTGGCAGCTTTGTTTCTCCCATTTGACTTTTGGAAAATAAACATGCTAATGTTTTAAGCAGGAGCCTCTCAGATGGGTTACTGAGCTGCCTCTGTCATTCCAGGTGGCCAAGGGTTAACAGCACACACACACCAGTACGCTGACACTTCCACTGGAGTTTTTGTCATATTTATTTTTCCAACCAATTGAGTATTATCCCTGATATTGTGTATGAAGGGTTTGTCAGCGTTGGCAAATGCTGACAGGATGGCAAAGTCCTCCCTAGCTGTGAGCCTACGCCGAGGTCAGCAACCTGCATGCATGTTCTTCTTAACAACATTTTTTAATATCAAATATTGACTGGGTTAGTAGACACACGAGGGCTTTTAAAAACACCGTGACGTTATTTTCCAGGTGAAGTTACATTCCTTCTTGACGACAGACCTGCCCGAAGACAGAATACTTTGATAGAGCATATACAGATGTGTTTCTACTCGACTACCCTATTTCCCTCAATGGGCCTTTTTGTTGTTTTGTTGCAATCATTTGTACTTAATTAACTTGTGTAAATCATTTGAAAGCTTAAAAAAGTAGTTTGCATGTCCGGTTTTAAATGCAGCTTCCAGTCCATTCAGCTCTAACGGCGCTACCTTTTTTCTTTAGCTGCACAATATCTCTCCTCTCTGCTCCTTTTGAGTTTTCTGGAACTTTTTTCTCCTTAAAAGGTTTGATGCTTAACCACCTCCAGATGCAAGGTCTAGATTAAGGACAGATGGTTCTTTTTTTTTTTTCGAAGAAAGTCTAATGAAAGTTTAAAAAAACAACTGAAGTTCGTCACAACTGTTAAATTGCAAACTACAAAGAGTGCTTGCATAGATTTTAAGTATTGTGAACACGTGTGGTGAACCCCGACAGGTTCAGTAACATCTTGATTCTACTTAAAAACAAAGAGGTATTTTTATTTTGAAGAATCTACATTTCTTATGTTGTTAGATTACACTGTTGTAGACCCACCGACATGCTGCTTGTTTACTGGAGATTCATTTGGGCAAATGTATCAGAAGGAATGCCGAGCTGAAACTTTATTAGGACTTTAGTTAGAAAATACCCCTCAGTCTTGTGTTGGAAACTTTAAGCCACGCAATAAATAGGTAGTATTCTTGACATTATTACTCAACATACATGCATTTCCAAAGCAGTAGCATTTATAATACTAAAAGAGGGAAACAGTTATTCTCAAAAAAAATGTAACGACTCAAATTTGGTGATAGCTAAAAATAAGCCGATTTATTGAACGTGCCTCGTCAGAAAAAGACATTCCAAAATTGGAAGATTTGGTTACATAACCATTTGTTACCATTCTGGGCTGATATTTCTAAATGGTATCATCAAACTTTTATTATAGTCTCAAGGTCCAGATAGTACAAGACATTAAAACACATACAAAACCACAAGCAAAATACAAACAGAGAGCTACACATGCCCTATAAATAGACAGCAGTGTCTCCACAGCTGGGACCGGTAACGTGTAGTGCTGAATTTAATTTAATTTAATTTAATAAAAACATGATGATCTCATTTTCTGGTATGTTCTATCACATTTAATTAATCAATACACTGACCTAGTACCCTCTTCACACACAGACAGTCACAATGTTTTGACTGGCTTTTCCCTGCATGGTCACATCTGGTGAGTGACGTGTGAGAGAAAAGGAAAGAGACAGAAACGTTATCCTGCCCTGTGGCTGCACTCTAGCACTGTGATTATACCCCTGGCTGCTCTATTACCCTCCCCTCGGTTCCTCTGCCAGAGGTGTGGACCTTACACCCTACCAACCAGCAGGTTGGTAGGGTGTAAGGGTTAAGGGTTAACCCTTAAGGGTGACGGGTTAACCCTTAACCTGCCCTTAACCCAAGTCCTCCACATTTATTCCAGTGAACTACACGGCGAAAGATGAAACGCTGCAGTTCATGGGACCCTTGTTGATTTAGACATCAATACCTTTCTTGTCCCCTCGTGTCAGAATGTGGTTCTTTTATGTCTTGGACTTAAACAATCCCGTCATAAAAAACTACGACGGTGAGACATGCTGGGACCGGAGGCGTGGGACAAAAAAGCTGCTTTCCTGTTGCAGACCTCTCATTTGTTTTCAAATTCAGCCAAAAGTTACTGAATTATGTCAAGACCATGTCATTCTGGGAAATGTAATGTGAAGTAATATCTGTTGTCATATTTAGCCTTTAGCACATGCGCAATGGACGTGTTCTCCTCGATTTCTAGTATGGTTGACTCATTTGCCCTGTAAGGAACTTATTTCCACAATTCTGGACGATATGATTTGGCAACTGGCACATAACTGTATATTTTTTGAGAAATCAGTGTGATTAAGATGGTTACAGGCCTTGACAGTTATATGGTGTTTCACGGGGATACCCCAAAACAGCAGATGTATTTTAATGGACATCTGGACGGAGAAAGCACTTGACAAATCTGGAATAGATTGTTCAAATGAAGTCTTGCAGGGATACTGAAGGAGGTTTTGTGAATTTGGATTGCTAATAATACACTTATACCTAGCTGCTCGGTCTGTAATTAATAATTAGAACATACATGTTGCTGTTCCAATTGCCAGTGTAACACTGCTGAAGCTTTTACAACAGAGATGATGCAAGGGATAATTGAGAGCTGATGTACAATTTTCAATTGACTCACGCTTGTGGTCTTTGAGCGTTTCCGTGAATAGCATTTGTTTGGCAGGCCACACACAAAGACTTGCTCTCAATCAAAAGGATGTTTTCCCCAAAAGCAGTGAGGTTGAAGTTGATGTTTCCGTCCAAGCAACCCACCAACCCTTAGTGTTCACATGGACACGCTGTGGCCGTTTGTTTTGCGTTTCCTTGAGGTCAACATTTACATTTTTCCAACACTGGCACAAGATGCGGTGTCTCGGAAACAGTCGGCTTGATTTAGTTGAATCCACTGTGGATACTAATGGCCCCGAGAGGGTGAATCTTTCTGATGACCTCTTTAGCTTATACAGCATCACCGGGATGCCAATATTTCCATTTGTAGACACAAATATAAAAATCTATCAGACAGATTGCCATAACATAAATCATGGTATTTCTCTAGTGCCGAACACCTTTCAATTGCATCTAAACATGTAGCATGTAGCCAATAATTAGACCCTCACTTTAAATTGTGAGCTTCCCCTTCTCCTTTACCCAGGAAAAGCTCTTCTTCTTGCTTACCCCTTTAATGTTGGTGGAATACAAAGACAAGTAGAGAAGTCAGAGAACAAAAGAACAGAAGGAAAAGTCTCAGGACCTATTTGAGTTCACCTCACAGCAAGTGTTCCTTCGACAGCACAGAAGAGTGCAGCAAAGCATCCGGTCAGAGCTGTAAGAAGACGGTAGTGACCACTCCGGCTCTCTGAACCTCAACAATAAGGCTGCTGGAATGCTTCATAAACAACCGTCATTCTTTTTCAACTGGGGCATCTTCTGAAAAGTCTTCATTGTATCACCCTTGTACAAAGCAGCTGTACACAGGCCACCGTTGGGTAGTATTTAATGTCACCAGTTTATAGACCTTACATATGTTCTAAACTATGCAGTGACGATTCCAGAGTCACCATCACAATATCTCACATGTGGTTGATTGGAATCCACACGGCACCGTCTGTGGAGCAAATGTTTACATGTTTGGATGGATTCGTCAACAGTGTGTGGGCATCTTCCTTCCACCCAACGTCTCCGTCCGGGTCTTTAGTGGGCTGGTGGACATGTCTCCAAGTCTCTATCCGGTCTGTCTGCTACTTTGGTGAAGTATAGCGAATGAGGCCTTTAGGAAGTCTCCGTCTTGCTCTCCTCATCTCCGCTGTCCTCAGAAGTGATGCCAGTACAATGGAGGGAGTGGAGTGTGCACGGTTTCACACCAGCTGTGAAAGCTCAAAGAAACTCTCAGTGCAGATTTCTGCAACTCGCCCACTCTTTTGAGTTCTTTGAGCCCACGCTTTCCTCTTTGCCTTTACTGTCTTTTAATGATCTCAAAGTCACCCCATCAATCTATCAGACCCTCCATGTAATTGCTCATGTGGGAATCCTGCTCTTACAGGATTATTTAGTCATGTGTGTGAAACTGACTTACATCTTATAACATTGATGACATTTAAATATTATCTTAATTTTCACTTTTGGAGGACAGGCAAATGATTGGCTTTGATGTTGTTGTGAATAAGATTGACATCAATTGTGGCATCACTTTAAGATACCTTAAAAACGCTTAAAATGGATGACCTAGAATGGCAAATAAAATCTCTTAGGTGGCGTACTCAACTTCCTTGACTTTTATAAGTCTCTGAAGTTTGGCAGATAAAGTCTTCTTTATTTATTCTACACCCTAAAAGATGGGAACTTGTTCTGGTTCAACATTGACACTGACTGGCTTTAGAAATATCATACAGTATTTAATATATATATATATATATATATATATATATATATATATATATATATATATATATATATATATATATATATATATATATACATATAGATCCCGGTAAATACGGAGAAGATGTTGGTGTTTAATCAGAGTGCAGAGTGTTTGTTGGTTGGTGCCTTTGCTTATGCGCCTGAGACACTCTCAAAATGCATGCTTGATTGATGTGTGTGATAATTTCCCAGTTGGCAAACATTTACATGAGGGCTGTGTCACTTCTGGCCTTTTTGGATTGGCAGTCCTGATTGCCTGGTCTCACTGAAGACAGATTTGTTTGACTGGGCACTCTAAAATATAGGGAGCATGATTCTAAACTGCATTGCCTTCATTTCACCCCTTGTTGGCCTCAATGGTTTCGGCTCTCAATCATTCTTTTGCTCACAGGTTTTTGGACCGGTTCTTTGCACGGGAGAATTGTTTTGCATAGCTGCACAGTGGAGATGAAAAGAGGTGCAGATGCTTGGACATGCTGACATATGTGCTTTTGCCTTATCCACAAAAAATATAAGAACAATAACTAGAAAGCCACAGTGGTCAAATATGAGAATTCTAATTGGCCATATGGGAAATTCAACTCTAAAAATAGAAAGCACCTAAATGCTGGGCTTGTTCTTTTCCAGACATGGCTCTCTCCCTCAGACCACAGAGCTATGGGCCAGAAACCTTGGAGCATCCAACAGCCTCAGGATCATTATTACATGTGAACATATTCTACATAAACATACAGAGGCATGTTCTCTCCGGTGAATCCTGTCCTCTTGCTGAGATAGTCAGTCATAAAGTCTCCTGTGGAAGGCTCCTGGAATCTGATGGGAGAACCACAAGTGCCCCAGTTATCTTTGGATTCCCCAAGCTTGTTTAACTAAGGACTCGGCCAAACGTTGCCTTTCCCCTGCTGATAAGACAGCTCCCATCATGCCTCACTCACACACATAGAGTGTATGGAGAATACAGCTGGCTGCTGCTGCTGATCTAAGATGACTCCTGCTTTTGAACTTTTAATCCAATAGAAATGGAGATAATACCTATAGAATGCAGTAAAAGTGTAAAAGTCAGAGGGAAACAAAGCGAGGCCGCTATTATCCTTACAACATTGTTACGACAAAGTGGTGAGTGGTATTTTTCTCCCCCCAGCAGGGCAGAGAATTCCTACTTATGACTGGCCCATGTAAAATAAATGTTGGGTTTCGAGCTATTTCCTTTTCCTCAAAATGTACAGTATGCAGATGTGGGCAATAATTATAATGTACTCATGCATATATATTACTTTGTTTGTCAAAAGATTTTAAACAACTAGCCTTTTATAGGGAAACAAGGAAAGTGTGTTGTCAAAGTTTTGAAATTAATGATAAGGAACCGCATCATTTTGTAACATCGCAAGCAACTTTCAGTCTTTATCTAAGATTCTTGTTTCATCTTTTGAGTTTCATACCGGCTTTGTCACCAATTTATCTTCATCTTTGATGCCAGAGGCCACATTTTGTTCGGTTATCCTCATCTCTCAGGGTTCATGGTTCAGGGTTTGGCTAATTGTCCTGCTCCTTTACTCCTTTGTATATGGCCTCATATGTCATTTCATATGTGTGACTGACACATTGTAATCTTCTGGATTGAGAAGTCTGCAATCCAGCAAGATAACAGCGATAAGGCTGCTATTAACTCAGAAATGAGAATGGGATTGAAATCATAGTCTCAACTGATTTCAGAATAGACTTATTGCTTCAGGCATTCTACTTAGAGTGGTAACGATTTATGCAAATGTGATTGTGGTTTATTATCTTACACTAATCCCCCTCTTATAAAAAAAGCCATATGTTCCATGAGCAACTCATGGAACATATTGTTCAAATCACGTATCTCTCCGAATATAATCAGCACTTTTGTGCAGTGCTGAATCACTGGGAGAAGTCTAATAGTACAGCACTGCATCCTCCTCATGTAAAGTGATGTACGCATCACACAATCACCTCTTTGCTCAGCATCTCTGTACACACACTGCACCACTGCACTTTGCTGAAGTTTAAACCTTTAAAACTGTCTTGGAAGTTAAACCCCGACTGGTAATGTCATTTTGTGCTAACTTTGAACACGGCGGTACGTTTTACGATGTGTCATTATGGTTTCATAGAGTTCAAAAAGAACTTTGACTCCCACCCCACTAAATGTAACTTGCATTTTCTTTATTATTTTTTTTTCAAGTTTTTGTATCATAAATATAAATGTGAGCTTTTTACATTGGACTTTCTTTAACTGCATCTGTGTGTACTTTGTAAAAAAGTTTTTTATGGATGGCTGTCACTTAAATGGAAAGAAACAGTTTTCTCAAATAACTTGTACATTCAACGTCTCCCATGCGGGTCAGTCACAATGGGGGACATATTTCTTTACCTAGATATTGATAGAATGCTCATTCAAATTTCTCTCCAGCTGATACTTATCACACAACTGTGAAAGAAAACAAGCATATAGCGCTGCAGGCTTGTTATGAATAACTTCAAAATGATAAAATATTACAGTAAGCTGCAGCCTCCGCATGTTAAAAGATGGACTGACTTTTTTTGTATTTCTCTTGGTTTCACCTTTCCTCATGCGGTTTATTATTCTTCTCTCCGTCTTGCGTCTCAGCCAGCTTTACAACTCCCTCACTCCGACACACTACTCACCCTCTGTTAGGAGTTACAGTGAAGAGTGTGGAGCATGCTCTCTGCTGAGCCGCCCTGTCTGCCATCTGCTCAGGCCAAACGTCCATCGCCGTGAATGGATGATTTTCATCTATTCGCGCTCACACCACCATTGCCATCTTTAGAAAAAAAAAAGAATTCCGCTCTTGATGATAAGCATGGCTTCCCTTATTTTTTTTGGCAATGTTCCTGATAACTACTCCGTCTTACGCAGAGGAGGTTCCCCGGTGCTGAGTGTTGCGGAGCACCAGAGCGTGACCTTAGCGTTTTTTTTTTTTTCTTACAATTAGTGTTTTCCTAAAAAAAGATCCATTAAAAACGGAAAAGAAGGATAATTCTAATCAACCTGTGAGGTTTAGCCGGCGTGTAATCTCTGGCAAACTGTAAATCAGCGCCAACACTTGCAAACAATTATCCTGCTGGTACCTAGGGGCCACAATCTGATTGGTGTATTTGCTCTCGCGCTGTCTTGGGAGATCTTGCGGTAATTGAGTCGGCTCCCTGGATGATGACTCGTGAGCTGCTTTTATAGCTGCAGCCCTCTGTAGACGTGTGGCATTATTGAAACCAGACCGCGAGTGGGATATTACCGCTGCACTGGAGCATTCTGTGTGGTATCCCATTGTTCCGCTGCTGTCCCTGTCCCTGTCCTTTGCAGACAGACGCCACTTGTAAAGCAGGCAATTTTCCTATCTGGCAGCCCTCCAGAAGCCTGTAGAAGTCATCCTCCTCCCCGCTACCCTCCTTCATTCCCTCGGAGCCCCTTCCTGCCAAAGGGCCTGTTTGGCTCATGTTCTGGTTCAGATAAACAACAAAGGCCAGGTCCAAAGATGCTTTCAAAAGGCACCTGGTATGGTTCAGTTTGTGGATTGCCATCACTCTTACGTCCCTCTAATATAGTTTAGATTTAATCTGCTGCGGCTTTAGAGCAGTATTATTAATGAGTATGGAAAGTGCTGAGTTTATCCAGTAGGATATTTCCCATCCAAGTTAATAAATTCCCATTTTAATGCACAATGTTGGAATGTTTAACCGATAGCATGCTTTCTTCTCTGTAGGTGACTGCGACAGATGCAGACGGTGGCTCCTTTGGCTCCATCGCCTACTCCCTTGGCTCCGGCGGTACCAGCGTGGTTCCATCTCAGTTCACCATCGGCAAAGAGACGGGCCAGATCTGCACGAGTGCCGCACTAGACAGAGACCAAGGCCCAGCCAGCTTCGACTTTACTGTAACTGCAGTAGATGGGGTGAGCCACCACATTTTAAAATCATGCTTAATATGAATCTGTTGAGCCACAGAGTAATCCTATAAACACAGCAGCCATGGGTTTTTATACAGGAGAGCAGAGACACGGCCAACTGTGCAGAAAAACTTTGATTTCAGCAGCCAAGAAAAAATATATATCTTTGAATGGCTCTCCATTCAAAAGAGTATATCCTGTTCACTGTATGCCAAATAATACCTAACAAATAAAAGGTTTAAAAATGAAATAAAACTGTTACAGCCATGTTAAAGCAATGGATGGAGAAATGCCTCAACTGTTAAGGCAGTAACATTTTAACAAGTGGGACTGTCGCCTCCCTCGCTTTTTGCCACCTGGTCAAAATGAAAAGCCTGCACTGTATTTTCTGCAAATGAAAAGCCCGTGAAACCGATTGTTCTGTTGCGGCGAGCCCTCTTCCCCTTCAAGGGTCATGACATATTGCCCTGTCCCGAGGGAAACTATCAATCTGTATCCCTGCACAAAGCTACAGGGAATATATTTTAAAGGCCGCTGCTATACATTTACCTTTTAACAGGGTTTACTGCTGATTTTTACTGACTTGCACCATTAATGTGGCCTAAATCCTGCTTTCAGGTGTGTTTTTACTATTCATGATTTAATGGCAACTGAAGATATAACAAAGGAGCTTTTTGTTTCCTCCGCAGGGTGGACTGAGCTCAGTAGCCCATGTGAAGGTAGATCTGGCCGACATTAATGACAACAGACCCGCCTTCTACCCCGTCAGCTATGCTGTCAGTTTGAGCACGCAGAGCGCCCCTGGGACGTCCGTTGTCAGACTGACCGCCTATGACCCAGACTCAGGCGAGAATGGTAGAATTACATACAGAACTGTACCTGGAGGGGCCTCCCCTTACTTTACTCTCAATAAAGACACAGGTAGGCACAATCAGTTTACAGTTCCTTCCTGCATACTTCTTTTTTTTTAATGTCTATTATTTAAGAACCTTTTTCTCCACCAATATCATTCTGAAATTGCCATCACATTGTTGTTATTCATGGTTTATAATCCTGTAATAACCTCGTCTGGCTTTATTTGTCGTAGGGGTGATCTCTCTGTCGCGGTCCGTCTATGGGAAGGCCAACTCCGTCATCCCCTTGGTGATCTCTGCTCAGGACGGTGGTGGTCTGGTTGCCCTCGTTAGTGCCAGAGTCAACATCAGCGTGGTGGCAGGGCTGGTGGCTCCACCTGTCTTTGAACAGACTCAGTATTATTGTACTGTGTCGGAGGACGTCTTGCGGGGGACAGTCGTAGGCATCGTCCAGGCCAGCAGTAAGATAGGTGGGGACGACGAACACATGCCCTTTATTCTTCTTTGTCACTCACTAACTAATTGACTTACTCACTTATTCACATACACCCACATTTGAGCTCCAAAACCCCCCATTGGATAGTTCAGAATTCATTAATCAGTCACACTGGATCCGGCTTTAAAGAGTTTCTTTTCTGCTCCCTACACCACTTGTACAAATAGGCGCTGGGCCACTATACACACTTAAATCTGAAATAACATCAATCAAAAAAAGCATTTCACAACTTTGTTTATATATTCATTTTCGGAGTATTTAGGACTCTATTACAGCCATGAAAATTTGAAAAATGACTTCTGTGGAGTATACTGTTACTTTAGTGCTCTTAGCCCAGCCTCATGGGCCATGGTGACACGTCTCTGGTTTCTGTCTTCCTTTTCCTTTTTCAGGCACCTCTAGAGATATCTCCTACACCGTCAGTTCTGGGGACCCAGGAGGCTACTTCACAGTGGATCCTGACACTGGGGCCATAAGGACCAGTCTGTCCCTGGATCACGAAGCCCAATCGGCTCTTGAATTGGAGGTGCAGGCCCGCAGCGGCCACCCCCCCGCATTTGGCCAGACCCGTGTCCATATTACCATCGCAGACATCAACGATAACCCGCCGGTTTTCCAGCCTTCGTCCTCCGAGTCCCTGCTGCTGCCGGAACATACAGAAATGGGCACAGTGGTGTATCGCGTCCAAGCTGAGGACAGAGACTCCGGAGTCAACGGGCAACTCACTTTTGACCTTTCTTCTCCAAGTGGAATCCAGAGGACCTTCAGCATAGAGCGCAGCAGTGGAGAGATCCGATTGGTAGGGAGCCTCGACTATGAGAGCGCTCCCCGTTACGACCTGCAGGTGATTACCAAGGATGGGGGCGTACCCCAACTTAGTGCCACCTTTGTACTCGTGGTTCATATCCAGGCAGAGAATGACCAGGGCCCTGTGTTCGATACCCTCACTTACCGCGTGGAGCTGAAAGAAGGGACTCTGATGAACACACGCTTCCTGCAGGTCAGGGCTCTGAACAGAGAAACCTCTGGCTCGAGTTACTTCAGTCCGCTGGCGTATCACCTGCGTCCAGATGGAGATGCCGCAGGGTTTGGCATCGCTGCAGACAGCGGCTGGCTGTTTGTGAAGAATGCTCTAGACAGAGAAGTCAAGGAGATGTATCTCCTCACAGTGCTGGCCAGTCAAGGTCATGGACATTTGAAGAAGACGGGCAGTGCCACGGTGAGGATTTCCGTGACTGATGAGAACGACAACTCTCCGCGGCTCACCCAAGAGAGGGTCTTCATGGCCGTGAGAGAAAACCTGCCTGCAGGAACAGGCTTCGGTCACGTGACGGCGTCAGACCGAGACAGCGGCCCCAACGGACGCCTCAGCTACCGTTTCCTGCACCCCGACCGCCACTTCCAGATTAACTCCCACACAGGTAAATTGAAAATGTGATGTACTAATTGTTCATTTAATCCCAGAAGTAGTCACTGCCGGTCTATTTGATTAGCGTGTTAGAATGGTGATCGTGTAGCTTTACTTACCGAGGCAACTTTAAGAATATGAGAGATGCTTACCACTAATGGCGGGTGATTTTTACCCATTGTTTTAATTTCATTTTCATCGTGTTGCTTTTGTCTGAATTACGTGGGTCTTTGTGTAGCTTCAGCTTGCTCACTGACGTCATCAAAGGTAGGCGTGTCTCACTGATCCAATCCCTATTTCTTTCTTGATCAGGTCATTTTTACCCGTCGTCAGTGATGGCGTTACTATTTGTAACGTTAGTGTTTTAGATTTAAAGAACGTGATTTTTGATGTTAATTAATCTCTAAAAAGAAGTGAGAGACAACAGTTGCTTCTTCCCCGCTGTCATACATTAGTCAGATGATGGTAACTGTAGCACTGCTCGTCCTGCTGAGCTTAAATTGGCCTGCTAAGCCTGTTGTGGGTGGAGACTTGGAGTCTGATTGGTGATTAGTTTCTGGCTGAGTCGTGTCCACCGCATCTGTCTTCCACAATACGTATTTGTGTGTGTGTGCATCGGCACACTATGCATGTCTGGTCACAGCCTGCTGGCTCTTAACCCTCCAATCATTATTCCAGTGCTTTGGGATTATGCCTGGGCATGAAATCCCTCTCATCAACGACTTCTCCTCCCCAGGTGAGATCAGTACGAGGACTACTCTGGACAGAGAGCAGCAGTCGAGTTACCAGCTGGGGATGGTGGTTCAAGATGGAGGATCGCCGCCTCGCAGCGCCACAGGCACGGCCTTCATCACTGTCCTGGACGACAACGACAACGATCCTGTTTTCACCCACAGCCAGGCGGGGAAAAATCTCATCATACAGGTGATGCAACAAGACACACAGAAACACAGAGGAGACAGAAGAGGACATTTCTTTCGTGGTTTTGTTGCTCAATGTGTGTCTTAACCCGTAGGTGACAGAAGGTCAGTCCTCTGGGGTTTTACTGGGCATGCTGCAGTCCAAAGACCCAGATGAAGGGGAGAATGGAACCGTATTCTACTCTTTGTCAGGTAGGAGGAGTACTCATATGTGCATAAGATGTAATATATGTATGTACACTTTGTGTTTTAAGAAAGTGCTAGTACTTAGTGAGGTGTCCTCATAATAAAGAGAATAATGCATATCACTGTAGACACTTTAAGCCATTGTTGCACTATCGAGTTAATATGCACTTAATATTTGCACTTGTTTAGCAACCCCAGAATATATTTATATCCGCATTTTTTTAATAACCTGTATATCATGTATTTATTAGGATACTTCTGTTGCACTTCTGGTTGGATGCCAAACTGCATTTTGTTGCTCTGTACTTGTACATGTGTAATGACAATAAAGTTGAATCTAATCTAATCTAATCTAATATCCGGACACCTATCTTCCATGGTAGAAGCATTTATTTATTTTAATCAAATTAATCATTAATGGTGTCCATGTGTTCAAACACTGTAAACATACTATAAACATGTTATAATATACTTCAGTGAAGTGAAGAAAAATGCATTTTCTCTTAAAGTCGGGACTGTCTTTCTCTCGCAGGTCCCAGAGCGGAGCGTTTCTCTCTGAACTCAAACACTGGGGAGTTGCGTTCATCATCCCCTCTCAGCCACTCGGAGCGGGCGGAGTACACGATGACTGTGACGGCTACTGACAGAGGACTTCCCCCTCGCAGCACCTCCTGCCCCCTCACCATTCAGGTCAGACTTTATTTGGAGCGTTGCCAGCACAAACACCCTCACAACTACGTTATTTAATATCAAAGAATAGACTCGGGGCTGAGAGGATCCATGTCTGTGGGCCCCTCAGACTAGCTGCAGACATATCACCCTCACTCTTGACAAGCCTTCCTCCCATCCTCTGCCTTTCCTTCCCCTGGGACTTTTCAAAAGGGAAGTTTCTATCTGAAATGGAAAAGTGGGTCTGAATCAAATACTCCCAGCTGGCGTGTGATGAGGGCCAGCTGTAGACGGCTCTGATCAAGGTCATACTCAATGACTTCAACGCTTTTTTAATACAGTAGCCCTTTTGGTAATGATCAGCAGGGCTATATACTCACGTAAAACACAGCATCGAAAGTTGTTCAGTTAATATTTAATATAGAACAGAAAAGGGACACAATGGAAGAACCCTTGAAGGGTCGTAGATGCATAGGTTCCTGGAAAATAGAGTTGTCATATAAACAGTTCCATTAAGTAGCAGCTCACTTTCCAACAACAAAACATTTAAGTCAGAATTATTAGCTAATTTGAATAAACAGTACAGTGTTGTTCTTGCCTGCTGAAGCATTTTTGTAATTTCCTTTCATCATCTTTTCAGACTATAGATCAGACTATACCAATTTATTTCTCGAACACTCCTTTTCCATCAAATATGGAAGACATTTAAGTGTCATGAAAGATTTCACAACAAACACAGCATGTGTTTGTTGCATCCCTACTTAGTGTGGGAACTGTTCTGTGAGAGGCAGTACTGGGTATCTAGATCACGCCTTCATCTTGAAGAACAGTCGGTAATTCTGCTGAAAATGTGATCAGCATAACCTCTCCCTCCCCCTCCCCCTTTACAGCTGCTAATGCTTTATTCAGACAATGTGTCATCTGTGTTACTGATGGGGCTCTTTTCATACAAAGGAGAGAGGTAATAATGTTCTAGTCTTTGAAAACACTTGAACTGCTTATCAAAGGATGTGTAAAGCTATACACAAGATGGGGATATATCCCAATGCTAGATTCAAACCCTCTCACCATGCTCTCCTATTGATTGTGTTACTTTTATCATCTATTATTTTCCCTGGCGGCGGTATTAGAATATTAGATTAAGCGTGATTAAGGTTAGCAGGCGTGTTATTTAAGACTATAAAAACCTCTTGTAATGGGTTTCATTTGTTCCCAAGTCAGACAATAGGACAAAATCTGCCCTTAATCCATTAAATCTGATTTAATATCTACAATTTGTAGTTGTTGCAAGACATCTCAATAAAACATTAAATCTGCTGGTATGTAGCTCGGTCCTGACACAGTGTTCTTCTTCTTTCTCAGGTTCTCAGCTCTAACAGACCAACTTCCGAGACCAATTCCTTCTCCATATCCTTCAATTCTGTGGAGGAGGCCAAGCCTGGATCCGTTATCGGCTCTGTCCGAAATTATGCCAGAGAAACTCCTGAAGAAGGGGAGGTGACCTACACGGTGGTGGGGGGTACAGACCGAGATGGGACCTTTGTCGTGGACCGTCTGACCGGAGACGTGTACCTCGCTCGTCCTCTCGACTATGAACGAGACGCACGATACACCCTGGAGATCGAGGTGGATAACCTCTCTCAGGCCCCTCCTACCAGCACCCTGGTCCACCTGGACATTGACGTAGAGGACAGCAATGACCACACCCCTCAGTTCCCCGAGGACCCCATCACAATTGTCATCTCAGAGAACATGGAGCCCGGCTCTTCTCTCTACACCTTCCAGGCCACGGATAAGGATGGCAGTGGTCCCAACAGCGAGCTGAAGTACTCCATCGTTCACCAGTGGCCAAACACCCCGAGCCTACTAACCCTCGACCCTTCCACCGGGATTCTCTCCTTGGGCCAGGAGCTGGACCACGAGGCGACGTCCAACCTGATTCTGGTTGTAAAAGCAACCGACTCTGCCCACGATGCCAGCCAGAGGCGCTGGGGTTCTGTGACTGCGAGGGTGTACGTAACGGATGAGAACGACAATCCACCGGAGTTCAGCTCGCCAACAGCAGTCAGTGTGATGGAGGACCAGCCGGTGGGCTTTGTGGCGCTGTATGTCATGGCCAGAGATGCAGACCAGGGGGAGAATGGCAGAGTGACCTACAGCATCCAGTCAGGAAACACTGGGGGAACATTCAGCCTCAACCCTAACACGGGTAAGTCCAGCCATCGCTTGTAGATATTGTAGAATCTGATCATTTGGGGAATCATCTTGTTTTCATGTGTTGCGTAAGTCAATATCTGAGAAAATGTTTTGGAAGAAGATTATGATTAGTTTTTCATGAAGTTGTATTTCTTACTCTGTAGTTTCTTTCCTTGTGCATTATGCAATATCAGTACATCACTTAACGATTACTTTGCAGAGTATTACACAGAACGTTTTTCAAAGCTTGAACTTTAAGCTCTTTACTTATTTTCCCTTTTTATATCCTGTTTCTTCATTCTACAAATGTTTAAATGTTTAGCTTGTCCTGTATCTTCATATTTCTGGCACCTTTGGGGAATTCCAGTGCTTTACAAATGCTCTGTCTTGCAAATCCTCTGCTCATGCAAGCAGACAAGCAAATCTGCATCTATTCACCTCTGGTTGAGTCTTTTCATGGACTATTTAAGCATTTGTACCACCTCTGACTTTCACACCTTTCCATGTGCCCACACACAGCCCCCCACCAGAATGACCAAACCTCCCACTACATAAACACACACGCACTCTTGTAATACTCTGCTTAAATCTTAGTGCTGCACAACTCTTGCTTCACCTTTCATGACTTATTTCTCTCAGTTGGAGGCCAGACAGACAGAGTAGCCTGCCAAATATTAAACACACACACACACATACACATACACGCACACACACAAACACACACAACCTATCATCTGTTATTGTGGATCTATTCCCATGAAAGACCAAAGAACCTCCTGCTCGGGCTTCTGGGAACCATTAGAGAAGGGATCAGTTACGCATGTTTGTGTGTACGCGCGTGTATGTGTGTGTGTGTGTGTGTGTGTGTGTGTGTGTGTGTGTGTGTGTGTGTGTGTGTGTGTGTGTGTGTGTGTGTGTGTGTGTGTGTGTGTAGGCAAGCACATATGTGTTTGTCTGCTTGCATGAGACTCTGTCACTTAGTCAACGTTGGCCGTGGGCTATTTAGTCCGGTGGGCTTTGTTGTGGTGTTTGAGACGCGTGTCAACATTGGCTCCGCCTTCCCCTTCAAGTCGCGAACCGGGATGGCCCTGAGAGCAACTTGGGGATGGAAACATTCAGCGTCCGTCATGCATGCCACTTCTGCTTCAGACCTTAATGTACTCCCATCTTGAAGTGTTTTCATGCACACTGGTTATTTGTTCGAATACTGACAGATTATTCCTCTGAGCACCTGGTTTGCTCCTGTTTTGGGGTCCGGAGACCAGGTAGCATCTCCGCACACTCTGTTACTATTACTTGACCACAATAGAGAGAACTATCACACTAATATTGGGAATATGTAAAGTCCCAGTTTGAGATATATTCTCATCACTCATTTTCAGAGGGTAGGTTATTAATTCCACTTGAGGAGCGACGGGAGAATACACCAGTGATATGGTGAATTGCTTCTTTGCAAAAGACAGCACCATTTATGGATTAACAAATCAAACGGTGCTACATTACTTCAGCATATAAAACAAAAAAATGTGTTTCTTTGTCTGAGCAACGTCTGCTAACCCTCACACGGCAGTCCAACGTGTCTACGCCACAAACCTCACACAGGGTCAAGATATTGGAATCCAAAATATGAACGTATTCCTTTTTTTCCGCCCATGTGTTATCAGTAACCAGGGATAAGGCAGGATCACAGAGGAGTCAAATTTGGTAAAGATATTCCAGCCTGTAACTTCTAGCAGATTAAAGGCTTAGAGCCAAAGTTATCTCAGTCCGACTAAGGTACAAAGCAAAACATGAACACAAAAGTTAAACCCAAAACAGCCTTGAACCTATTTCTTTAACAGTTGCAGCTCATTTTGGAACATGACATTGAAATTTAATCAATGCAACTCTACCCTCTTAAGGCAGGATAATGAAAAGGCAAGGGTGCCCCTAATTTCTACTGAGCACGGCAGGCCTGGCTGTTGCGTGTCTAGAGCGTGTGTTTACTGCTTCTTTCTCGATGGCTGCGGCATTCTCCAATGGAAAATCTCATAAACTGTGGCCAGACGGTCGGGCTGTTAGAGCAGTGGTGGCGGTAGCGCTCAGGTAGGCAAAACTGTGTGTGTGGAGCAGATTAACTCTGATTTGGCCCTCACACGGCAACTTTTCACACTTGCTTTTTAAATCACTTGACTACACACAGCCATTGAAAGTGGCGTGTCTTATTGCCTTTGATATAGCATTCGGTCTTACCATAGTTGTCGTTCGTAACTGCCTAAGTGAAACAGGCTATAATAAAGCACTCCCACACACACACACACAAACACACACACACGCATAAAGAAAATCTCTTCTCACATTTCACCCTTGATTCATCTCTCTACAGGCTCTCTGTCTATTTTCAAACCTCTGGACCGTGAGGAGCAGGACGTCTTTAACCTCACAATAACCGCCGAGGATCATGGGTTACCCCAACACTGGTCCAGCCAGCTGCTGTGTGTCCACGTGATTGATGTTAACGATGAGGTGCCCGGGTTTGAGCAGAGCCAGTACGAAGCCCAGATCTCTGAGAACCAGTCAACAGGAATGAGTGTGTTGACGGTGGCCGCCTCTGATCTGGACCAAGGTGAGACATCCAACACGTCCATCCTCCTTATAAACCAACATGAATTTCCCATTGCAGGTCAAAATATCTCAAGGTTAAAACTGAATGGTTGGATCTAACTTGCATAACTTTTGTTGCAACCTAATTGAAATAACTATATTTTTATGTGAAATAGGTCCGAACTACATGATGAATGATCATCAGAGATGATGTAACCTAGATGTCTAAACACAACTTAATATATACTGGTTTTAACCAAGACAAGCAGACATCTTTTGAAATAATTACTTGAATGCTTTGTGTTCTTTGTGTTCTTTGTATTCTTTGTGTGTGTGTGTGTGTGTGTGTGTGTGTGTGTGTGTTTTTAAATGGAATCAAATTGTGCTGCATCGTCAATCAAGACAGGAAAACATGCCTGTGATTCTTCTCAGCCTTATGCTGATGTGTGCACAATACAGCCATTACATTTTGTATTGAAGACTCAGTAGTGTGGGGGTGGGGGTACAGAAAGGGTGCATTCTCTCAGACTTAGTCAGAAGCGTATAAAACAGAAGAATTATAAACTTTCTCTCCAAATGCAATTAGTGAAGAAAACAAGTGAGGCTGCCAGACTTCTCTCTGTTAGCACGCAATCTGGCATCCAGACACCTGAGTGAGGGCCGCCACAGCAAAACTATTTGTCCAATGACAAACAAACAAATAGGTATTCAAGCCATTAACAAGAAAAAGACAAATTAATCTTGTTTTTTTTAATCAAATATGTCCAGGTCATATGCATTAACTTTGTGAGCTTTGGTGACATTTTGTAGCTTTCTTTTTGACTGCCTGTGTGTTTCTCTGTAGGAACCAATGGGCAGGTGACATATGGTGGAATCTCAGAGGACGGTTTCAGCATCAACCCAGAGACAGGTGTGATAACTACAACTAAGTCGCTGGACAGGGAGCTACAGGAGTACTACACCATGACAGGTACTGCCCTCGGACTGATGTCCACCATCACAGATCAAACATGCCCTTAGATGACTGCTTTGAGATACAACATATTAGTAACTTAGAGAATTTCAAATTGCACCATCTCTTTAAAGTCATTTATACTGTTACTTTTAATACTGACTGTTTTTTTTTACTATATTTTGACAGTTTATGCAAAAGATGAAGGCCTTCCCCCCAATTACGCCAAAGCCACAGTGAGGATCAGAGTGCTTGATCAGAATGACAACGCCCCTTTCTTTGGACGTCTCTACTACCCCATTGAGGTGCCTGAAAACCTGGCAACCTTGTCTCTGTTTACCCTGAGAGCCACAGACCCGGATCTAGGAGATAGTGGGGAAGTTACCTACAAAATTACAGGTGATTTAGCATTTAGTTTTCTTTTACCATTGAGTTTCTAAATGATAAGCGTAACTGCTCCCCTGATTTAGCATTTCTTAAACATTGATAACTTTTTTATAACGATTTGCCATTTGATCTTCATGCAGCTGGAGATCCATCGGGAGACTTCCGCTTGGACAGACAGTCGGGTGTGTTGTCCACCTCGAGGCCTCTGGATCGAGAGAGAAGGGCTGGGTACACGCTAACAGTCACAGCTCAGGACCAGGGCCAACGCCCTCTCAGCAGCTCTGCTACAGTGGAGGTGACCGTGATGGACATCAACGACCACAGCCCCCAGTTTCAGAGTAGCAGCTACATTGCAGACGTTTCGGAAGATGTTCCCATCGGCTCACTGGTCCTACAGGTGAAAGCCGTTGATCTGGATCAGGGTCCCAACAGCCAGGTGCTGTACTCTCTGAGCCGTGGCTCAAAGAGCATGTTCATCATCGACCAGAACACAGGCCGCATTATTACAACATCACCCCTAGACCGAGAGAGAACTGCCTCTTACACCTTTGAAGTGTGTGCCACTGACTCCTCCCCTGCAAACCCACATAACTCCACAGTTCAGGTGACCGTCTACATTCAGGACGTGAACGACAATGCCCCCTTCTTTGTTCAGGACCCATTTATTGTGAACATCTCCGCCAGCAGCGTGTCCAGCCGCCGGGTGTTAGCCACCATGAGGGCGGAGGACAAGGACTTTGGGGCTAATGGCTCTGTGTTTTATCGTTTTGCCAACGCTGTCAGGGGCTTTACCATCAACTCACTGACAGGAGACATCCAGGCCACAGAGAAGGTACAGAGTCTGACCCAAAGCCAGAGAACGTTGATAGTTCAAGCCATGGATCAGGGCAACCCGGCTCAATCTTCCCTGGGGGTGGTTATCATTTATATCAGGGAACAAAGCTACAGAGGGATCCGCTTCTCTCGCACGGCTCGAGACGTCAGTCTGCAGGAAAACAGTGCAAAAGGTATATTAGAGATTATTAGAGATCAATCTTTGGGCATTTCTGAATCAGTAGAAACAAAAGGTTTCAACCAAGTCTGTTTTCTTACCTTACAGGCACAGTAGTAACGCAGAGTCAGGCCAGGTACCCTGATGGCTCTCAGATGGGTATCAGCTACAGTATTTTCAGTGGAAACAAAATGCAATCCTTTGGAATAAACTCCATTACTGGTAAGTGCCGAGATGGAAGCATAACCTCCAAAAAATATGTTATCCAAATTCACAGTGACTCATTGCTATTTTTGTGAACTAGGTGAAATCTGGGTCCAGAATTCTGAAGAACTAGACTTTGAAGAGACCCCTAAACTCCGCCTTGTGGTGAAAGCTGAGACTGCATCCTCCAGCTCCTACATGGCTGTCAACTTAATCCTGCAGGACATCAATGACAACTTGCCACGCTTCCAGCTCCAGAACTATGTGGCCTACATTAGAGAGGCACAAGGCTACGATTTCCCCATTATTCAGGTGCAGTAGCCTGTCCCTCACACGTCTATTATGGTCGGCTGTCTTTAAAGTGTAACGTTTTAGAAAAAAGTTACTCATGCTTCAGAAATGTGGATTGTTTCAGCAGTGTAGAGAAATGACTCAAGTGTATGTGTTATCAGTGTCCCATCTGAATATACTCGAGAATAATGTGTTGCATCAAGCAAGTTCCATTTGTATTAACTCTTGACTTCCAAGTACAATATGTCTCACTAGTTCATGTTACACTGAAACAGCTGCTGCAAATATTTCCATATTCTCATTTTCCCAAATGGATTGGACATTTCCTCAGGTTGCTGCAGATGACCTGGACCAGGGACAGAATGGGCAGGTGACCTACTCTATCAGGTCATCATCCATGAGTGGCTTGTTTAAGATAGACCCAGTGACTGGCAGCATCACCACTGCAGCCATAATGGACAGAGAGATCTGGACACAAACAAAGTGAGTTTCTCTTTGTCTTCGATCGCATCCTATCATGTGGCTCCTGTCAGCTCATCACTTGGCAAGTGCATGTTTAATGAGTGTTACTGTGATAACGTAATGGTTAAGATCCTTTGATTTATATATTCCCATCAAAAAGTAAAAACGATATTTCTTTCGTAATTACTTTTATATTCCGTAAAACAATTCTTCTAATGCTCATTCTGACAAAATAATAGTCTGATCTTAGTGGGGGGTGAATCATTACACAACTGGGTTCATAACAGCTAAACATTCATTATTTGCCACCAGGCTTGTTGTTACGGCAACAGATCGAGGAACCCCACGGCTGGCTGGCTCGGCCACGCTCACTGTGATCATCATCGACCTTAACGACAACAGTCCCATGATTCCACTACATCGGGAGATCCGAGTGCCCGAGGGTAAATAGCTTCACAGTGGAAGTTAGTCCAGTGATCTTATCATAAAGCCTCACATCACATTACCTGGCAGCTCACTCAGTAGGGCTCCGAGAGATAAATCTGACCCTATTGCGCAACAGGCTATTGCCAAGTTCCTCTGTTCATTTCCTCTATGAGATCAAGGCTCTCAAGAACAGGATATTTCTTAATAATGAAGCTCAGAATCTCTTACTATATTTCAGCTGCAACCTAATTTTTCTTCTCCTCCTGTCTCTGCACCTTTCCATCATATAGATACTCTGATCGGCACCATTATTACCCAAGTAACAGGAAATGACGTTGACTCGGGGCCAGCTCTCTCTTACACACTACACCTGGATACTTACATCAAAGGCATGTTTGGGATTCATCGTTATGGAGGAGGGGTGTCTCTGACTGGCCTTCTGGACTATGAGGAGAGGACGTGGTACACTCTGACTGTCCGCTCATCCGACTCTATTCATCAAAGCGAGGCCAACATCACCGTGCTGGTGGACGATGTCAACGATAACGCACCCACCTTTACTCAAGACTTGTACCAGGTATGACCACCTCACACCTGCATTTACCACCACCCTTTTGAGAATGAACATGTTTGTTAAGTCGTTGAAGTATCTATCTAAGGGATATATGCCTTTTATCTGCATTGTGTGTTTCTTATAAGGTGACTGTGTCAGAGCACCTCCCAGCTGGCAGTGCCATCATCACGGTAACAGCCACTGACCGTGACTCTGGGGAGAACGGGAAGATAACCTACAGAGTGATGTCATCAACGAGGGGCGTCTTCTACATCGACCCAAGCAATGGTGAGGTTACTGTGTGCGCATTTATAGTTGATCAGAACACTTCTCTAACTAGAGCTCTCCTTAATTACCCTTCATATAAATGGTATCCCCCCAAGGCGCTTCTTGGATACACATTTGGGGTTTGGACCTATTTTCAACAGCCTTTGCCAACATATTTAATAATGTTGTTCATTAAGAGTCATGAGACAACATTCTCTATTATTTGCCTCAGATGTTTTGCTTGAGATAGCATCTAAAAAGAAGTCATTTTGCCTTATTCCATCTCCTATTCTAAATGACTATTTATTTGCTTTAAAGTGATTCCATTCAACAGCGCGTGCCCACATCTACCCGGGGAAATTGCAATTTAACAATTTATTTCAATGAGCCACTAATCCAACTGGGATAATTGAATGGCGGGCTCTGGAAAGAATATTAAAAGGAAGTTTCTCTTTTTATGACCACGTTCTTTTAATCTTACAGGTACTCTGTTTGTCAACCAACAAACTGAGTTTGATTTTAAGGCTCCCTCCATCCTGGTCATAATTGAGGTGCGGGACCAGGGTACCCCATCCCTTTCATCAATTGCCACAGTCCAGGTACAAGTTTCCGATGTCAATGACAACGCCCCCATCTTCCACCAGTCAGAGTACAGGGCCACTGTGTGTGAAGATGGGCTTCCGGGATCAACGGTTCTGACCTTAGAAGCTGTGGACGGAGACCTGTCGCGGGACAACTGTGGTTTTGATTTTGCCATCGCCAGTGGCAACTCTGGCAATACCTTCCAGATTGAGAGCAGTGTGCGCTTCTTGGAGGGGCACGGCTTCCAGACAGTTGGCAGCCTCATCCTGGTGGAGGAGCTTGACTTCGAAGCCGTGCCAAGTTATAACTTGACTGTTGTGGTATCTGATCGAGGAATCCCTCAGCGCAGCTCCAGCGTTCCCATACTTATCAGTGTCACGGATGCCAATGACAACCCTCCGGCCTTCAGCCGAGCAGAGTACAGTGCCATACTGAACGAAGGTGCGGCAGCAGGGACCGAGCTCTTGCATCTGTCCGCCACAGATCCAGACTCTGCTCCCAATGGAGAGGTGCAGTACTCCGTGAGCTCAGGGGACGAGACTAACCTGTTCCAGGTGGACCAGTGGACCGGAGCCTTGAGGCTGCAGAGTCCTTTGCGCAGCGAGAGACTGTGGTCCCGTATGATTGTTGTCCAGGCAACAGACGGTCAAGGTCACTATGCTTTGGCAACAGTCAATATTGAGGTTAAGGACATCAACGACAACCGGCCCTTCTTTCCCCTCAAAGTAATAACAGCGAGCATCAAGGAAAACCAACCCCAGAATGCCTTAGTCACCGTGCTGTATGCGATTGACCACGACAGAGGTGTTTATGGACATTTGAGGTACTACATGTTAGACAACTCTAAAGAGGGAAGAGAGGCCTTCGTCGTGAACCAAACTTCAGGAGAAATACGGACTCGCTCTACTTTTGACTTTGAGAGGGTAAACTCCTTCCATTTTGTTGCCATTGCTATGGATGCTGGCAACTATTCCGCTACCGTAACAGTGCAGATCTATGTTACAGGGCAGGATGAATATGATCCTGTTTTCACCTCCTCTGAGTTCTTATTTGAAGTGCCTGAGGGAGCAAAGAAAGGTCAGATCATTGGCAAGGTGCAAGCCAAAGATGAGGACGGAGGCGTGGATGGCATTGTCCTCTACTCGCTAGCAGACAGTTCACCTTATTTCAGAGTCAATACATCAACTGGAGCAATTTCCTTAACAATGGACAGCTACAGTAGACATGGAAGTCGCTCTAAAAGAGATGTGCGTCTCATGACACTGGAGGTGAATGCTCACAGCCCTCTGGAGACATCCCGCGTAGCAGTGGCCAAAGTTTCCGTAGATGTGACCCATACATCTTTCGGTGTCACCACAGACGTGAATATGGTGCTCGTCAGCGTTATTGCAGTTTCACTCGGGACCATAGTCATATTAGTAATAATTGCTGTGGCGCTCTTTTTTGTTAAATTAAGGCGTCAGAGAAAGGAGCGAAAGACACTCTCCCGACCACAAGCACCAGGCACCATGCTGCACACGTTTGAGGAGACAAAGATACCAGCAAGTGAAATGATTTACCATCAGGCCCTTCCTGGATACACGGCCGATCAGAGTGGCAGCACCGGGGGTCCGTACACTCGTGGGGGATCTCTGGATCCCTCCCACTCCAGTGGGCGTGGCTCTGCGGAGGCAGCAGAGGACGATGAGATCAGAATGATTAATGAATACCCTCGGGTGTCAAGTATCTCCTCCTCGATGCAGGAGCGCATCTCCGCCCGAGGTCCGGACTCAGGAATCCAGCAGGATGCCGATCAGCTGTCGGACGTCTCCTGTGAGCCTTCCATAGATTGGTTCAAAGGGAAGAAACTGGGCAGTCTGAATGGTACTTTATTAGCTGGCCAGGGGCCAGTCTACAGGGATGAGGGGGGTGGGTATGTTGGTGTGGGACGGGGACTCACCATCTCCCACCCGAAAGATTATACTTTCCCAGAGAATGGAAAGCCAGCTGTAGACGGCTCCCTGACGGCCATCGTGGCCAGTGACGAGGAGCTGAGGGGCAGCTATAACTGGGATTACCTGCTAAACTGGTGTCCCCAGTTTCAACCTTTAGCGAGCGTCTTCACTGAAATAGCGCATTTAAAAGATGAGACGGCTCCTCCTCATCCTCGCAGGTCATTTCATCACAAAGCAAAGGCAGAGTCAAGGATCGACCCCCCGCCTCTCATAACCTCTGTGGCCCACCCCGGGGCCAAAACTGTACCACCGAAGCCTGCGGTGGGGAGGACATTCCCCCATTTGTCTTCTTTGCGAAGGTCTCCCCTCAGCGCACAGGGGTCCATCTCCTCAGTCGCCATGTCTCCGAGTTTCTCTCCCTCTCTCTCACCACTGGCGGCACGTTCTCCTGCCATCACACCCTTCAATGTCTCACAGGGCCCCTCGGCATCAATGATCAGCACAACTGAACACCATTTAGAACACAGCGAGGAGGCAGACTTGAGGATTTAAATTTGTCGAGTCGATGCTGTCCCAGACTTGTTCTACTGTACGACCCTAGGGGCTGCAACCTTAAATGAGTGACTGCTATTCTTTTTCTCAAGAGCACACACAGTTACACTAAGAAGTCCAATTAGCTGATGTTGTGGTGCTTACTAAAGAAAAACTACAAGACTAACGGGCCAAAATGGACAATGCCTTTTTGTGTGTTTTTGTGAAAGAAACTCCTCATTCTTCTGTTGATCAGTGTTATTTTGCACATTCAAACGGAGATTCATAAATGATGTCAATATTTTGTACAAAAGCATTGTCTATATTTTTATATTTACATGTAGTTTCTGACAAGAAATGGCATTACGGTGTCAAAAGGTTGCTACAACCTCAGAATATATTTCTATATTTGTATATTTGTAGTTTGTACTGTATACTTGTTTGTACTGTAAGTTGTTCTCTTATAATTCTTAAAGTTGTGGTTTTCAATGTAGCTCTTCATCAGTGATTTATCGATTGGGATTTGTAACAGGTTATTGTAAATATTTATAGAGGAAGAGACATCCTTTGCTTAAACAAATGAAACATCAGTTGGAATAGACAATTGTGTGATCAGAATTGATATGAAACCAGTGTTTGATCTCACATCAGAAGGTAATCATGAATGTGAAACGTTGAAACGTTGTCTTCGTCCTCCACACGCGTACCTTCATTTTCTGCTCAAGGAAAATGGAACTTGACATCCAATGATCTCATCCTTCAGGTGCTCCGGCTTTAACTCTCACAGCGAGTTTCACTGCTTCTATTTTGCATTTTGAAAATAGTTGATGTAAGAGGTAACAGTGAGCAGCTACGTGGTTGATGATGAATGTAAGCGCGTCTCGGTCATTTGTCTACTCATCAAATGTCCTCAGAAACGTTATTTAAGATCAGTGCCATCTTGTCATTGTAATTTGCAACATGTTTCCTCAATTGTGTCCATATGTTGTCTATAGATTTAATGACGCACTATAATGAATGTTATTAATTCACATTTGCCCCCTTTTTTCAATAGCACTATGAATAATACTTTATGAATTAAGGAATAATACTAACAAATGTTACATACGATGATGGAAGTATGAAAAGAAGATATTTTTATGAACTTTCAAATTCCACCGGAAAATGTTACCTAGTTAAAGTCATAATTCACATAATGCCTACGCCATAAATACATTTGTGAACATTGTGTTTTTGGCAGCCTTTTTATATTTTTAACTATGTATAGAGCCCTACTATGGATTCCTCTCACCTTCAAATTATTAAAAATGTATTCTGTTTGCTCAATCCCCAGTTGTAGATCATTTCTAACATTGTATAAGTAACACTAACATTCTAAAGTATTTTTTTTATTTATTGTATAGGTAGACCTCGGAAAATGAGAGGCACGGTAGATTATTTACAATGATGCTATTTTCAACATGGCCAAATATACATGAACACTACCTATCTGATAAAAGGTACCTTGTTGTTTGTTTGTTTTTTTATTTGTATTGAACAATGTTACCTGTCATTTCAGTTTCATATTTGTCCAAACTGTGCGTATAATAGTGCTATAGAAGAGGAACTCCTCCACATGTTCATACAAATATTCTAGACTCGTCCACAAAAATGTTTTTGAGAAAAAAGTGCCTGATTAAAGTACTTTTGTGAACACATTGGTGTCTCTGTCCTCTTTCTCATGTGTTAGCAGTTTGTATGTGCAGTTCATCCATAGCTGATGATTTTGTAAAGCAAGTGAACAAATAATCAATGTGTGAAAGTCAATATGTGTAACGAGCGACGTGACGTGATGTTTTGCCATCGCCCAAGACGAGACCGGTCTTCTAGCCGGAGGGTTTTTAAAGTTTGGCTTCTCTGATCACTACTGTTGTTTTTGTTTTTATTCAGGCATCTTCAAAAGGCTCAACAGTATTTCATGTAATCCCAGTCCTCCAAAATCTAAATCCAGCAACAGTCACTTCACTACCAAACTCAGACCTTGTATAAACTCAAAAATAAATGGACAAATGTGGGTGTCAAACAGCTGAGTTCAGTCCCAATCTTAAGAAACGTATCTCAGATTAACAATGGCTGGCTAAATGATAGCCATTAAGTGTTATTTAGAACGTGATCTGTTTTTATGATGTAACACAAACACAATACCATCACACTTTATTCAAAGTGTTGGCTCCTCTCTACTAAAAGTAGCAATGAACAACAACACAAACAGCACTCTCTTTAGTCCAGTTAAGGCTTTTGCTGAAGATTTTCCAGCACGGATGAAGACAAAACACAAGACCGTGAAATTAAAAAACACACTGGAAACCATCAAGAAATCTTCAGTTGCTTCACATGAAATGTTTAGATCAGAATAGTCGGTTGTTCAAATTAGCACCATGCACATTAGCATGACATATTTCCATCCGGCTTTAGTGTGCCGACGCCCATTCATCTACATCTCATTCACATTATTCTTTGCAGCTTAGAAGTCATTCATCATGTAACACTGACCGTACCAAACCCCGAGTCAAATCTCACATTTATATCTTTAGACGTTTGCAACTGGTGTTCTCACAAAAATTCTGAAACTATCTTATTACTTCTCTGTTATTATCCTTGTACTTATCTTTGTTTTGCTGCTTTGCAAATGTCTGTGTTGCTGTTTCTACTAATTGCCCTTGATTTCTATTCCCCAGATAAGAACATGTTGATCAGCATGTTACGCATTTTAGTTTGTTGGCTCTCAAATGATACAATGCTATAACACACTCATCAAAGAGACTAAACAAAATGATCACTTGTGTTATCCTCACAAACTGTTCATGAAACAGCAGAACGTTCATGTATGATAATAATATCTCTCTTTAGAAATTCTTTTGTCAGAACTCTTTTGAACTTGTTCACCAGTTAGAAATAATACACGTCAAAATGTTGATATTGGGTGTTATTTGTTAGTATTCTGTGGTCGCTCATTGCATCATTCTCAAATTACTTGGCGCCGGACAACAGTCCTGCCTGATGAAACAGAGCTGAAACAGAGCTGAAACAGAGCTGTTTATCAGCTTCAAGGCCGTCCTGTGACTTGCTGTGGAGCTGAAACCTAAACCCGCTGGTATTCTGAGCAATTACACACACAGATGCACGCACATACACACCCATAGAGGCAAATTCATGTGTGTATTTTTTGTCCCGGGACTGGAAATATGGGCGGAGACGGCTGAATTGGACAGCCCGTTGATGATACACTCATTTTCACAGCAGACTCAGGTTATGAGACGAATGCTGTGACCCAAATCCAGCACCTTGGATCAGAGGCCAGTATTTACACAACAGAACTCAGATGATATGAGTAAGAGGACAAAAGCCAAGTCATTACTCAAAACTTCAAATTACAGACCGGTAGTAAACCAAATGAAATCTATCATTTTACCGTCACGCAAAGTGGATACACAGGAGGCTGCTCTGTTAACATGCAATCAGCAGCGTCAGGGTGCCTTTTCCCGTCAACCTGTGTGTGTCTATCGGAATTGTCAATGCTGTCATGCATTAGTTGGAAGCTAGAGAAACATTCCTTTCATATGCTGATAAAATGTGAACCACAACCTTGGCTTACAGGGGAATAGTTTCTGTGTTTCAAAAAATTTCAATTAATGTCTGATAAAATTGAAATGTTTCTGAAAGTGTAAGAGGTGAGCGCCGAATGATCGAAACAACATTGCCTGGATTGGTGTCATGAATAGTTGTGATGGACATGAATATGAGAATAGCATTCAGGGTGATAAACAGCATCATTTCTCTCTTAAACTTGGAAAGCTCATTTGTATTCTCTTGTTCGTGTGGCCATTAAGCTACCTGTGATTATGCTGTTCGTGCTTCCAGCTGCTTTTTCATGGATTGAGCATCCAGCGTTCAAAATCCTTAAACCTGCCGGGGAGCACAAGGGTTGTTTTTCATTTTAATTAGTTCCACAATTTGATCAAAGAATATGGCAATCAACAAATGTCAAGCATTGAGGAATGATTTCCTTTTGTTAGTGGTATAACAGCCTTCCGAATAGATGCCATATTATCTTTCTTTTTGCAACCCTTTGAGAGGGTTATTACCAACTCGTTGACTTCTCTGTGAAGCATTTGTTGTGCTTCATCATCCAGGTGCTTCTTGTTTCAGTTAAATTCTGTGGAAACTGAAAGGTTTATATGTTGCATAATTACACAATTACCTACTGATAAGGTGCCCCATTGTTAAACATCTGATCAGTCTCATATTGTTTTCATTTTCTTCATATCTAAAGAACAGTAAATGATGTCTGAAGACTGAACTGTCATGACTTGTATATCAATAACAGCACTTTGAAAAACTTCCCTTCTATTTTCACTTATTAAATCCTATTTGATGGTTGCATTCTAGCTTCTAGTTTGATATATTGATATCAGTAGTAGTCTGTTGGTGCATGTTTTTTAATGTCTTGTTGCATGTTGCATTCGATTAGTAGCCTATGTGGTGTGGACAAAGTGTTTGCCTCAACCCTTTAAAATGCTGAGTTTGAATTCCTCTAGACAGCTGTGAGCTTGACATGATGGAGGTCCGGCAATGCACAAGAACACAATAACTCAATCCATTATATAACTATGGAAACAGTTCTAAAATCAAGAAACAAGGGCATATTTTAATCACCTTTTACATAATAGACAACGTGGAAATGGGTGCAGGGATGTAGTTCTACCAAAAATAAGGAAGATTTATTGAACTAGTAAAAATTGTAATTATCGGGAATTATTTATCTTGCTAGGCATTGGCAGGTGACACGAAACAACAGTGCTGGTCGGACCTTTTAATCAACCTGAAAGATGGGAATCATTTGGTCAACACTATGTTAAAGGTCTTCAGACCTGCAGTCAGGTTTGATTGATTATGAATGCACAGCTAATGATATACGAAATGCAATGTAGGGCCTCTTTGCTGTCCGTTTGTCCTTTTTTGGTCTTGTCCTGTGTTCTTGCATTTGTGAGATTATTGAGAGACAGAAATCCTCAACATGTCGGGGCCAAGCAGAGATGCTGAACCAAAGCTCTTTACATAAGAAGCATATCAACCGACTGCTAATGCATGTATTATAACTGTTTCATGCTTCGGAGATGTCCAACTACTGTATCGACGATGAAAACATCAGGATAACTAGAACAGGCAATCGATAGAGTGCATAACCTCGCATATCACAAGATTGGGCATTGAATTATGAACATTTTGGCATTAGTTGCAGACAATTGGATAAAAATGGACCGTGTTATGGTAAAAAGAAGATGTTGAACTTTTCGTGACCTTGACCTTTGACCTTTAACCCGACCGATCCCAAAATCTAATCAAATGGTCCCCGGATAATAACCAATCATCCCACCAAATTTCATGCGATTCGGTTTAAAACATTTTGACTTATGCGAGTAACACGCATACACATAAATAAATAAATACACAGCGATCAAAACATAACCTTCCACTTTTTCAATGCGAAGGTAATTACCGGACTTTAATTGTGACTAAAACATGCAACAGCACGGCCCCGGTGTCACGTGTTGTTAGGGGACCTAGAGTTTTGTGCGGCGCGCTTACTTTATATTATGAAAGGGAGCCAAAAAGTGAACCCTCGCTCAGATGTTCCAGAGAACGTTCACGCCCTTTAGCAGTGGAGGACTGAAGGCATAATGACTTTAACGACGGGAGGATATAATGGTTTTAACATGGCTTCTGCTGAAGAACTTGTGCCACGGCTCCTTCACACCGTCTTAAGTTCAAAAGCACTTTCTATAATGAAGCTACCAAAATAGGCAGCCTTTCAAAGGTAGTTAACCGGGGCACGATAATATCTCGTTGGTTTTTTTTACAATCTAGCCAATGATCTCATCATGATGTCATAAGTGACCGATAAAAAGATGAATACCAGCTGCGTAGATCAGTCAATAGGGAAGGGAATCACAGTGAAGGATGTAGACTTATGGATAGAAGGAATGGGAGTCTTTGCATTCGGGTGTGAGCTGCTTCGTCTGCAGCCTCTTTGGTACGGATCAGACTCCGGAGAAGCCCAGGCTACCGTCCAGCAGAAATGAGGCCAGACCGGAGAGAGGTCTCTCTGCTCATGCTCGGATTACCCATAAACCCCTCATACCTGAAGCTTGCACGGAAGTCTCCGCTGCCTGTTCCTTCACCAGAGGGCCCAGGCTCCAGGGATGCTCCAGCCTCAGCTTACCACAATCCTTTCTCCCCCCCCCCCCCCCCCCCTCCTCAGATACTCTTGTCTCTTACGAGTTGTGTGTCCCCCTCCCCCCCCTCCCCCTGCTCTCTCTTCAAGGTCTTGCCAGGCTACTTGCGTGACTAGAAGGAGTGGAAAAAAAAAAGGTTTCGAAACCCATTGGCACGCGAGCCCCAAATCTATTTTTGGAGAGCCTCCTTTTTTTTCTTTCTTTGAAAACAAAAAAGCCACAGGGAGAAATAGGCAATACTGGGGTGAAGGGGGTCTGTTTCTCATTTGGCCGGGCCTGCCTCCTGTCCTGCCCCGCCAGCGTCACAACCACAGCTCTCTGAGAAAAAGAGGGAGGCTCAGACGAGGGAGGAGAAGTGTTTTTCCTGCAAAACCACGGCCAAAACTATGGACCCTCATTTTAGCCCTTGTCACTTAGTAACCAGCCCAACCTGCTTTCCATTACGCGGCCATCTGCTTGTGCTTCGGGGTTTTACTCTGTTTTGATTTGTTTCGCCCCTTTTTTTTTTACTTTTCGTCTTTAATTCGCCATGATTAAATTACTGCATTTAAATTCTGCCTTCATTGTTAATTCATTTTCATCAGGAATTATTCGGGAAGCCTGCTGCAGAAGCATTTACTGTAGCGCAGCCAATGGCTTAGCTCCACTCTGCCGCTGTGATTTGCTGCAGTTATTGTATACAATGGTTTCGGGAGGAGTCAGACAATGAGCTAGAAATTCAATAAATTATGTATGAGGCCTTTATTGTTTGATAAACGTGAATTAATTCTTCGCGGTTTTAGTTGGTTTTCTAGAGCATTTTATTTATAATAGAGGGTTAGAACAGCACTAAATGTTGTACATTTAACATCAGTCAGTGTTTTGAAGTAACATTAAACTTCCTGACCCATTTCTTTGAAAGAATTGTTGAGACTGCAAAAAGGGGATGATGTTGTTGGATAGCAACACAATAATCACCGCACCGCAAATGAGCCTCACAAAAGAAAAGCCACCCCTTCATTTATTTGACTGCAATGCAATTATCATTATTTTACAACTGGCATATGTTATCCTTTGATTCTTGATGAGGATGTTTGTTTATGCCAAGTTCAGTTTTGTTTTGTTCTATTTAGGAGGCTTCGAAATGACATGGGATGTTGTCTGAAGAATACTGTAATCAATTAAAATGATGATGATGTAACTGTTTCTAATACTTTTTATAAAGGGCCATTAAGGCTGACAACCAATCTGACTTTATAAGGACAATTACACCAATTTGGGCAAAAGATGCAGCAGTCTGTCAATCTGATGGGCCAACACATTATGGCATGAATGAAAACGGAGAGCTTTGTGGTCGTACCGTATAATGACTCACAGCCGTGTGCTGCTGCGCTGATGACGAAGTGTTTCCCATCACTGATTCCGTGTTGGGAAATTTCTTGTGGACTCAGGAAAACCACTGAGCCCTCAACTGATTCTGTCAAAACAAAAGCCTCTCTTCCTATTTCAATACAGTGTAGAGAGGCAGAGTGTACTGTAAAGACTTACCAAGCTTAGTGCCATGACTCCTTGTTATCCACTGAAGACATCTCCAATGCAGAGAAACCAAATACACCGTGTGAATTGTTAGGTTGTAATAGTTTATTTTGATAACATCCGCAGAGGTCTTATGTTTTGAATTAATATATATAGAAAGATATTATAATAGAAAATATTAGGGAGAATATTGATGTTCTTATTAATGCATTATGAAGCATAAGAGCAATGTTTACTATATGCAAATGTAAATGGCAAGAATTAATGTATGTTGCATGAGAGTGACTGTATGTTAGTATTATAGATCGACGAAGCCGGTTGAAATCCGTGACGTGACTTACAATAACAAGGGACTTTTATTGTGAAGGTGACTTTAATATCAAAAATAATAGGCGGGAATTTTATTGTGAAAATACTTGACCGGAAATGACGTTCTGACCCCGGGCGACAAAACTCTACGAAGAAGACAAATCGGGTCTCTTTTTACAGGTATCCCCCGAAGGCGGAAAGAGCCGCCCCGAGGAAGAGCACGCCGTGAGCTTTGATTGTTTGTTCTACACTTCCTGCCATTAAATGTTGATAACTTAAAGCGACACTATGTAACGTTTCCCCTGTAGCGCCCCCTTCAGGTATTTAACGTTTACTTCAGTGTTGTGAATTTCTGGCTCTCGAGCCATATATGGCTCTTTTGGCTCGAGCTCACAGCTGATCGGCAGCGCGTCTCGTTCAGACCCGGCCCGGTGTTCTCCACAGCAGCATGTCATTCTGTCTGTACGCGTCACATAGCGGAGCAAATAAAAAGTCACCTGTGAGCGTGGACTGGCACTATATGACGTTGCGTAATCACTGCCAGAAAGCAAGTTGAAGTACTTCCGCCGTTCCAAACCGGAAGTACCGGGCCGGTCCCAACATCTTACATTCAGCAGTTTTCTGGCCACAGACCCCCGATGGCAGTGGCGGAGGCGCAAATCAACATATTAAAAGTCATTGTAGCGGCACAATTTTTTCAAGCTGTTATTTTAAGGTGGAAAAGTTACATAGTGGGGCTTTAATTCACGCGCGTCCAGAAGCCTGTTTTCCACCATCTGCGAAGTGCCCTGTTTCAGAATACCTTACAGATTCTAAAGACTCATTTACCGGGCCAAACCGTCAATTAGCCAACAGCCTGTATCTCCTGAGCACACATAGCAGTTCATGCCCCGAGCACAAAGAAGAAACATATTGATGTTAGTACTGATTTATGTGACTCTGTGTAATTTTCTCTGGCTCCTCTTTTAGAATAAACAAGCTCTCAATGTGTGTGATTGGTTCCTTGTGCTGTATATTGGTAACAAAGCTAATCTGCTAATGGCAAGATCTATATCAAAGAAATAATGACTTGTTAAGGAGTTTTTTGCTAATATTTCTTATAGATAAAACAGGCTTTGGATAATGTTTGGAAAGAGATGAAGCAGTAGAATCACTTCCTCTTCTATGTATGTGCTTTCTCTCTATATCATGTAAACCCAGTCAGAAACAAATCAGACAAAATAATAAACCAAATATTCACTTTTTTTAATCAAATCCTTTCGAGAATAAATTGTTTTATTGTCCCATTTTTAGCTCGAGAATGTACCATGTTGATCTGCCCTTGTTAGTTAGAGTTAGGATTATTTTCTTTAATTTGTTATCTGTGTGTGAATCTGGCTCTGAGTTGGGCAAAGCCACGGAGAGTCCGATTGATTGACTGAACGCAAACAGATTCCAGCTCCCTTGCTCTTAACAAATCATAAAAACATGGAGAGAAACACTGCTAAAAAACAGCCACAGGCAATTTCAGAGGAAAACATTGAATTCATTGAAATCTCAAGAGCATCCATCCCCATATAATCATCAGCCAACCTGCATCTCGTGTGGAGGGTATACAGATGCAGACGGAGGATCTCGTCGTGGCACCTGAACATACTCTCTAGACAGCATGCAACATCTGCTTTCACAGATATCTCTGCCTTCCAGCACCATCGAGGACATAAATCTGCGACTTATAAAATAAAACAGAAGAAGGAGTAAGTCATTTTGATATGAAAATGACTAAGGCCTTCTTCTGGTCCCTACGCATCTCTCTTCTCATTAAACTATCATATATTAAACCGTGTACTTTTTCTTTTGGAAAGTATCAGAATTACTATCCTAATACCCTTAATCCATCTTTTATATCGAACTGACAACAAAAAGATCAAACTATGTATATCGACACCTTGAAACCTTCCTCACTACAATGTGTTTTCTTCATTTAACAGCAGACTTCTTGACAGTCAGACTTCCATTGATCAGCTGATGAAACCCTTTTCGTGTTCAGATTCGCCTGCTTACCCGTTGTGAATATAAGTAATGTTTGATATGATCCTGTCTGTTGTGAGCTTAATAAATGCTGACCCTTTGTTGTTGATATAATCACCCAGTTGACCCATGTTGTGGATTTATGCTATATGTATAGTTACTGTTATAGTTATATACTATTTGTGGGTTATTTAAATCACTGTTAGATACAAATGCACGGAGACGAGGAAGCAGCACTAGTTAGATCCTTTACTGGCGGGATAATCTCTCAACTGCCAGGCATGAACAAACTATCACAGAACTCTGTCGTAGTGACAGTCAAACACAATGGAGCACCGAGTGCTCGATCCAATATACCACAACCCACTAAATGACCCTTTAAATATAATACAAAATATAGATTTTTAAACAAATCAAATATAAATTGGCTAATGCCAGACAATAGGCTTTGTAACTTCTCCATGACTCTAATGGCAAGCACGATTATTAAAGGCTGAACATTTTCCATTCGGCCACCTAACTAAAGTACTATCTAATCCCTCATGCTAATTAATCAAAATGCACTAAAGCCTGAAAGAGACTTGGATTCAAACCCGATAAGCCGACTGATAAACAGATATCTGGATCTTTGTTTAAACCCAATGCCTTTCGGGGTCTGGCCTTTAATAACTGTTTCTGCTCAGCGTTGATGGCGTGGAGCACCGTGAAGCGCGGCTGTCGTTGTGTTCCCTTTGAGCCGCATGGGTTTCCAGCTCAGTTCCTCCAGATATGAGTATAGCTGCGATCTTTGAGGTTTGAACCGTGCGCTGACATACTTTTAACCTCATGAGTCACTACACACTTTCTCTCATTTGCATATGACACTTAGCTATGGGAAAGAAGTGGAGTACAATAATAAAGTTGTAGCCAAATGGGCAACAATAATTTATGATGATCCCCGATGATGTTTATATCAAATACACACACTCTTTACCGCTTTGATGATTTATTATGGTGCACACGATGAATGGAGAACATATGGCAGTGCTTAGCTGCCAAGAGTGGGTTTTTTTCTTCCTCCGGCTCACTATCCTCACAGCTCAAGAAGGAAGAAGGAGTCGTACGATTGCTAACATTTTGTGGGGATGTTAGCAGGAGTTAGAGCTTTGTGTGCTCGGCAAATGCTGTTACATTCACTGTCATTCAGTAAACACCAAATATGCAGCTCAAATATTTTTGTTCAAAAATACCCATTCAAGCAGATTTAAATGTTCACATAAAAATGCAAAAAGACTCCTGAAACCGCTCAGCTGAGAAACAGACACTATTCTTTAGTAGTGCTTTCTTTAACCTCCTGGTCATGGGAAACAAGAGATTTGGTTTCATTCTCATCAACATGCAGCTCTGATGCCACGTGAACGCAACTACAATTAATAGCTTTTTGTTATACAAAACCAGCAATACTCTAGATTGTGAGGACCAGCACTGAAAACTACTGCTGTATGACTTCACTCCACTGAAACCTTCATGTTTACAACAATACAAATGAAGGCCTGAGCTCTGTAGCCCAGTCGGTCCCAAAGACGGGGTTGGGACTCACGGGTGGGGTCTACAAATTACATAAGAGGAATTTACTTCCATAGTTATAATATAACATTTACATTTGCAGGATAGGATACCTTTAAGCCCTAAGCGAAAGTGTTTGTGAAAGAAGGGGGGGGGGATAAAAGATAGAGAGAGAGAGGGAACAAGATGCTAATTATGCTGCACAAGACTCCAAAAATAGGACTGGACCTTTAACTAATAAAGTGCAGTTTGCCGACTTTACTTAGGGTGGCGGATTTAAACACGACAAAGTTCAGCAGCGTGGAACAACCCAATCACAACAAGCACAACAGTTATTTTACTCAACACTGAACGGGTCTTGGCGGTCCATAAAATACACAATATCACAGTAACAGTGCAGTTCAATGTAAAACAAAACAAGCAAGGTTACAACACACACACACACACATACACACAAACACACTCACACACACACACTATGACCTAACCCCAGACGAAGCCTCTGACTGGAGATTGCTGAAAGTTACTTGGCGTGAATCCGAGGATTGGTGACCGTGATGGCGCTCTATGGGAAAACGACACCTCTCACACAGTGGTGAGATGTTTATGCCGTGGTCCCCAAACCCCAGCCTTTTGAAATCCTAGGTTGGCCTCTTTCTTTGTTTCAGCCATATGGAAAAGTCCCAACAAAAATGACTGCAGTCCATTTCGGTGTGCTGGATATTATTAAGGTATTGGGCTGATTCATTGGGAATTTTTGGAATTGAGTCCTTGACTACTTTTGTTTCGCCTGTGCGTTGCCTGACATGACAAGTCAAAATTATCTGCAGAGGAACATGCAGATAAACCTGAAGAACTTTAGTGGATCGATCGCTTTCCGTCGAAAAAGAAAGCTGCATGACTGCTTTGGTGAAATGCTGCTGATTCTAATTGCTTTTCCTCAGGGCGTCAGATATCAAGGCTTCGTCACGCCCATCGGTGTCTGAAACCGACACACGAGGTATCCTTTAATGAGATGCACAGGCTTTCAACTCTGTGCTATTATCAGAAAGTCATGCTCCAGGAGTCTTATGAATAATTAAACATGATAAACAACATAGAACATTATAGTTTAAGATTGTATAAAGAAATGTAAGTATAGCCATCTGCGTATCAGTGTGTGGGCCCCTCATTAACAATGGGTACAATATCAGGAACTGGACATTGACCCCTCCAATATATTCTTGTATTTCTTATTTGTTATTGATTGTTAATCATTTCATTTATTTACCTGGCATGTGTGTATCTGCAATCGAGGCTTGAGTTGTGTGAGAGGTTAATGCTGGTTACGATGAGTAAAGCTCATGCAGCCACTTATGTGAGCTCAGGGGTCCTTCAGGAGGAAAGCGAGGGAAACGCTACGCTAGATGCATTAGCTAGTAATAGACTAAAACAGCCTCCAGCCTGCAGCATGCAGTTGTGTTACTGATTGTGATGTATTTCTGTGCTTTCAGTAAAAACTGTTCTTAATCCCTTGCATGCCTGGATGTCCTATGTGTCCTATGTGTCCAAGTGTGCAACTTAGCCAATGAAAGGAAAAGTAATATCCATCAATAGCAAATCTGGAATACTCCTTAATAAGATCTACTATTTTGTGTCACCCAACATAGACTGCTCTTCCCTCTGCAAACTCAATTTGTGCATTTAGCCAGGAGTGATCATATTTTTTTCTGATGGATGTTTACTTGTCGGTGTCACAGACAGGCAAGAAAAAGCCTCTCGAGTTCCATCATACAACCACTTCCCACATGCGTTGTGCACCTCATTCGTCTGTGAGTGGTTTGCTGGGTTCAAAGGTCAATGTATCCTTGAGTGCTGCACATAGACACATTGAAAACATGAACTAGAAGTTTGCTATGAATAATCATTTGAAAAGATTCAAATTCAAATGAGGGAACATGTGAACGTGTGTTATTGAATGAATGTTGAGAAAATAAATACAAGGCTAAAACAGCTGTAGCTGTGACATCGCACCTATACTTCCTGATAATAGTAGAGTGTTGTATGAAACGTAAATTGGAACTCAGAGCATGGCTGCATGCTCTCAAGCTCAATGAATACATATACCGTGGCTTTAATGTAACTTCTGGAAGACATGCAAGTTTACACAGCGCTGCCTTGCGAGAGGTTTTTTGTTTAGCTTTTCACATTGTTATTATTTTAAATGTGGCCAACACTGCCAGATCCCAACAGAAGGGAAGGTTTCTGTTGTAAACACATTGAAATAATGACATTTTGTAAGGATTACAGGTATTTGAACCCAAAAGCACAACTCGAAAACAGGAATCGCAAAAAGAGGATCTTTACTCTTCTTTTCAGGCAGGTTCAAAACCGGGTGGTCAGTCCAATAGGGGAACATATCCAAAAAGGGGGCAGGCACAATTCTTAGGTCTCATAAACAGGCAAACAGGGTCAGAACAGAATCAATAGTAGAATACACTAGAGCGCTTGGCAATGACACACAAGACAATCTGGCATAGGCCAATTGGAAGTGAGGGAGCTAAATAGTGAGGGACTAATGAGGGGATGGTCTGCAGGTGAGAAGGGCGTGAGGATCAGGTGAAGGGAATGAGGGACTAACGAGGTGATCAGAGGCAGGTGAGCAGGGCGTGAGGACCAGGTGAAGGGAATGAGGGACTAACGAGGTGAGGAGGACAGGATCTGGAATGACAGGAGAGTTTATTAAGCAGGCAGGCAGGATGATTACTACTATTAAGGTGGAGAAGTTGTGACATGTTTGAATATCCTGAATCAGCTGCACAAAAAATAAAAATGGTTTCTCGCCTGTAAATGCAGCGAGTCGAGGTCTGTCCTCTGCTAACCCCCGACCAAGAACGCAAGGACGATGCAATGATCTCAAGACAGCCACACGGACAGTGTGGTCACAAATTCATTCTCCTGTTTTGGAGGGCCGGCTGGCCGTAGGTGTAGTTCAATGCTACGCCCCCCGCAAATGACATTGATGTGATATTTTGACAATGTCATGAAAAAAGAAATAATTAAATTTGGCATTGAAGACATGTTCTCTTCCTATTTTCAACAGCTTTCGTATTTTCTACAACCACAGGCTCATTTGGCTGAAAGTTGCCCGAACAAAGTCGTTTGATAAACTGAATGAACACCTGCAGTCTGAACGAAGGCTCTCAAAGGAGCCAGCTATGGGACCACCACACAGGTGTGCTGGCTTATTTGGGCCGATTAGACCTCATTTATTGTGTGTGTGTGTGTGTGTGTGTGTGTGTGTGTGTGTGTGTGTGTGTGTGTGTGTGTGTGTGTGTGTGTGTGTGTGTGTGTGTGTGTGTGTATGTGTGTGTTTGAGCGTGTGCATGTGTGTGTACGATTATGAACTAATATGATTGTTTAACATCGTAGTATAATTTAATGACGGCTGAATTCCTTTGAGCTGCTTTGACGTGTTCCTGGTATCGCGCATACAGATTTACTGTCACTCTTACCTGAACACTTCAAAGGAACAGAGCCATCGTTAGTGTTATTAGTAACACCTGGGCTTTTCTCACAATGACACGTCCAAGTTGGTGGTGAAAAACTCCCATACTGCTGAACTTTAAATAAGTATTTGTATCAAGCCAGACATGGAAATCATGCAAATATCACAACAACATACATCAACATGTAATTCATCTTTATTTATACTTTTAAACTCTGCTGGGTTTTCCTTCTTGGGAAGTGTTTTTCTTCCCTGTACGCAGCTGTATAGGCTACACAAGAATAATGTGCAACAATACTACAGCACCCACAAAAAAAAAATCCACTGTTGTGTCTGGATTCCTGGGTGCTTTTTTCCCTCTGTGCCCTGAGTTTGTCCGGTCCAGTAGGAGGACGTCTATCGTAAATCAACGCTCTACCCTACAATAGTGTGGTGAGGGTGAAGGGAGCCAAGTAGTTTGAACTTCACTTCTCCAGCAAGGCGTCTGGAACCAGCCCAGCTACTGAGAGACCTCTGAACAAGAGCGGCCTCCTTCAAATGGAAAGTATGTTGGCCTCCAGTCCCATCTGCTTTCACTTTGATTCCCCATCTAAATAGATAATGTCTACGCCGGCATGTGGAAGATTATGTGTTTTACACTGCAATTCATTTTAAAAATATTGATGTTATGGAAATTTTTTCTGAGCTGCTCACTGTACTGGGTCTGCTTGGATCTCGAAGTAACACACTCAGCATCTCATAAAAGTTATGGGTCATAATTGCAAACGTTTTTACTGCTTTTAATAAAACTATTAAGTTTGAAACTTTAAACTCAGACAAGAATGTCATTGATATCCTCAAAAATGGTCCCCTATACACTTATATATATATATATATATATATATATATATATATATATATATATATATATATATATATATATATGTTTGTGTGTGTGTGTTTGTGTGTGTGTATGTGTATGTATAAATAAAGACTTATTTGGATTTAATGACATTACTAATATTTATTAGATCCAAATAATAAAAATACGTCTGTACTTTTTTTGTAAACTGTCTGAGGGAGAGGAACCACAAGTCCTTCACAACAAACTGCAGCAGATCGCCAGAGATCCAGGAAAACGCAGCACTTTATTTGTCCTCTCTATATTTAGTATTACGTATTGTGTTTTATATTTGTTTTGTTTTTTTCTATTATATTCTAATCTAATATATTTCTATTTCTATTTCTAATCTAATCTATTTCTATTCCTAATCGAAAGACTAGAGAACCGCCCAATAGGTCGGGGTCAGGGTGCAGGCAACTCAACTCCTCCACCACCTTAAGGGGAAGGATGAGGTGCATTTATTTTTTTGCATTTTCATATTTCATGTATTGTTTTCCTTTTTTATTTTTTACTTTGGTTCATAAGGGACAGTGCACGTTCATAAAACAGTTCTGTAAATGTGTCAGTTAGCCAAGAGTCTATTGTTCATCTGTAGTCCCGATTAATGAAATGCATTAATGGGAAAACTAAGCCAGAAAGTATAGCCATGCATTTTTCCCAAATTGTATTGCGATGCCTTGATACTATATGATCCCATAATACTAAACCATGCTGTTCAATATTTAATATTTTATGTATACATTCAGACTTCAGTGTTGCCAGCAAAATAAACCACATGAGGAGTGAGGTTTAATCCCACACATAATGCCTATGGAGACCAATGTTCAACATGTGTGTGTGTGTGTGTGTGTGTGTGTGTGTGTGTGTGTGTGTGTGTGTGTGTGTGTGTGTGTGTGTATTATGGTGTACTATTGCAGCAAGTATATCTTTAAAGCTCAGAGCAACCATCTCAACTAATGTGCACTCATTACTCACATTTATTGTTGCTATAACCTTTATCCCATTGTATTGCTAACCCCACGATTAACCTGAGCTAAAAACCTTTACACTGCTTTTCACAAACCCTAAACTCCTGCCTGACACATTATAGCTGGTTTATTCACATTGGAATATCCATGTATCTATACATAAAATGTAACTGAATACAAATTGTGCTACTGTGTACTTTAGAGCAAGTCGATTGTAACTCTGTTCTGCACCTGACACCCTAGAAATGAAAGATGTTTTCAATTGCCTTTAACAAAATGTGTTTGTAACTGAATCTGAGACATTTTTCATCTTGACAATACATTTTCAAACCACCTACAGCCAAGTCAGTAGTACAAGTGGCTGACAGGATTTCCCAATGAACACTATGTGTGATAGCTGCTGCCTGTAGTATACATATTCATGGGTGGGTAAAGGTTAGATTTCTATTTCATGATGTCTATTTGGCTAAACTAGGAAGAAGTCCAGTGTATTGGTAATGTAAGATACAGATAAAAGACATATACAAGAAAAATTATGTATTCAAATCATAAATAACGTTAAGTTAATAGAAATGATGATGGCAGACTTGAAGAGGTATTTACTGTAGATGCAAGATCTGTTCTGAGCTGCGTGTTACTATACAGGCTGTCTGTGGAGGGGTCTGCCTGAACTTAAACCAAGCATGGTCAGCTGTTTCTGGCCACCATGAGATCAGTTGAGATGTTTAATGATGCTCTTAAGGTTAAACCAGAAGACAAATTATTTGTCTGGGTCATATTTAAAAGCCCATTTATTAGATTCTCATCATTTAAAAGATCAAAATTAAAAATGATTATTATTATATCGAAAAATATGTCAAATGGTAAATCAATCTATGTTCAACATGAGTGTATTACACACACACCGATCATAGGTTTGAAGTGAGAAGAGTTAGAGTTGAACTTCCAGAAGTTGTTAAGGGCCTCAGTTATCTTGTCTTGGATTGTGTTGATGAGAAAGTGGGGCTCTGATTTGCCAGTCCGGTTCAAAACTTCAAAGAGTAACCTCTGGTATTCACAGAGGGGGAGGTGGATTATGATTCTTGCCTTGAAGTCCATGGAAAAAAAACGTAATAGGTTCTTCCCATCCCTAGGTCTTGACCATTTACTAGGGTTAGCAAACGTTTTGAGGACACCACCTTTTCATACATTTTAATTAAAACAGTTATGCTCCCAAAGAGCAATCAAACTCGACCTGGTTTAACTCACATGCCAATTCATTTTAATTAATTTTCACGTGTCTTTTATTGAATTGAAATATTTGTTTTCTAACCTATGACAGCATCAGTAAATACATAGTTTTGTGGCATCAGCACATACCAAACCCTATTCACCATACCAAAGGACATATAGAATATCCAGGGATAAACCACCAATCCTATGACTAATGTGCGACTTGTTGTACCACAGCTACCTCAACATATTTTTTATTGTGGGATGGTATTGGGAGCCAGAAAAAAAAGAAACCAAATTCCATTCTTTATTTTATGACATGGTTTCTGTCCTTGCCAAACGTGCTGTGTGGGTAGAAACAAACAAACAAACAGACAGACTGGCTGCTCTGCTTTGCAACACATGCAGTTCAGACTTTATAAGTAGTAATTACAGCTACAAGGAACATTCACATACTGGTGTTGCTAGTTATGCTTCTGCTTTTTATGAAACATGATTACAGAGAGGATGTATGTATGAAGACCATAATGAAAATAAATGACCTTTCTATCCATTATTAATCCATTATCTACTGCCAGTAATATGTTCTGTATAGCTTACTGCCTTTACCGTATACGTGTATGGGACCATAATGAAAATAAATGACCTTTCTATCCATTATTAATCCATTATTTACTACCATTAATATGTTCTGTATAGTTTACTGCCTTTACCGTACCCGTGTATGGGACCTTTTTGAAATGTCTCTTATGCTGTAGATTCTTACTAAATGTATCAAGCTTCTGATCCTTCATTTATACCAGATTTACATACCACTTTGAACACAGTGAGACAAGAGTCAGTATGTACTGTACCTCATAAAAAGTGTAGACGCCTGGCAAAAGTTGGATTTAGCAGTTTGTGCAGGGCAGATAATGTCTGTAGACGAGCCTTTAACCACTACTGGCACATCTGTGGAGCAGATTGTATCTTCATGAGTGGCAGGGTTAGCACGGTGTGTCGGGCTTCGGGACGGGAACTAGGTTGAAGGCACTTAAAGCTCTAAGCTGATGGTGACAGAGGGTGAAAATAGATCTTAATTGACGCATGTCGCTCAGCTCTACATCTGCTTTAGCACATTTCGCCTGTTGCTGTGATTTAGTGGGCAGGACGCCTCCAGGTGCTGTTCTACTTACTGCATCCCGCAGGATTTATGTCCCATGTGATTAAGAAAAGAAAGCATAAAAAAGGTCAGATATCCAACTGGAAGGCGCCATGCTCTTTGTGTGACGCTTGCTGTCGTCCTTTTTCAGAATAAATTCAATAAAGCTTGAGCTGATGGCTTTGTTTAAAATCAGTCTCAAAAATATGAGCATGACAATCAGACATGGAAGACAAAGATACATTAAACATACTGTTCTATATTAGCCATCTGTGTAGTTATATTTGATAAACTGTTACTAGTTCTGCATTGCCATTTGAACAATGGTTACAGTTTCCAATTGCCCGTGATATTTACTGATATTTTAGGTGCAAAGACACGCAAGGGTCAGAACATACAGGATATCCCTTGCAGATGACCCTGATGTAGTTACCGATGGCAAGAAAAGATGAGAGCTGACCTGAAATACTAATGCTCTGGATATTGTTGGATGCTGTGAATGTCAGTCAGTGTGACACAGCTTTTGAAAACACACTTGACTACTATCAATACAAGCCATAGGTGGATGTGATTGAGCTTTTACCAGAAGTCACAACTTAACTAAAAGTCTCAGCCAATGTGCTGGAAGTGAGAAGCCAATATTGTAAAAACCTGCAGAATGTGGATCTTCTTATCCTCGATCATGACAGTCTGCTAATCCTGCCCACATGTGTTTTCTGAATTTGGAAAAAGCTTGCAACCAAGTTCCCCAAAGTATCTCGTGTGACGAACACAATATGTGGTTCATGTACATTGAGAATCAAAGCTGTGATGGTTCTCTGAGCATTTCTTTACGACTTGCTTAATGTGAGCATTGTGCTTTCAGAGGGATGCTCTGTTTCAACTCCTCGACTTCTAATATAGTCATGGACAAAATATAGATAGATAGATAGATAGATAGATAGATAGATAGATAGATAGATAGATAGATAGATAGATAGATAGATAGATAGATAGATAGATAGATAGATAGATAGATAGATAGATAGATAGATAGATAGATAGATAGATGGATACTTTATTAATCCCGAGGGAAATCCAGGTCATCCAGTAGCTTATACATTTAACATTAAACTTAACTCACAAACAACAATACACATAGGGGGAACATGTACACAGGGAGTAGGGAGTATACAGAATGTACCGATAAAGTGTGCATTGATTGATCAACAGTCACTTGAAGTCTCCAAGCGTCCAAAATCTTTGTCACTCGAGTAGTATCTGTTTGCAGACGACACATTTGTGCTGATATCACTGCATGTTTATCTCCAAAGATGAGCCTTAAATGCCCCCAAGTAACTCTCTGAGACCTCCTGAAGACATCCTGTTCAGGTGAGGTTTGAGCATTCCCAGTTGTTCTCATGAGTGAAGGTAAAGGGGGTCAAGAGACGCTCAGGCTACGATTATTTTTATTCTGGAACTTCGGCCTTAATATCTTTTTCATTGGATTAAAACCTCCATTACATGCCCATATGCTCACAGGCTTTAGATTGAGAGCAAACAAATGAGAATGCAGATAAATGTAGTATTGGGTACTGGGCTCGACTGATTTAAAGGACACCTGCTGGAGATCTAAGAAAAGTCAGAGGGAATATGTCTTCCAGCTGACCCGGAGAACACTTTGGAGTCCCCCAGGAGGAAAAAGAGGAAGTTCCAGGAGAATGGGGCATAAGTCATACTGCCTATGCTGTTGCCACCGACCCTGACCTGGATATAGACGATTGGAAAAGAAAACATGAGCTAAAGTACATAGTGCGTTTGTCATGTTTTACTGTTTTTCTCATAATGTTGATATTATTTGTGTTAAGTAATCTAGGTTTCAAATGTATTTTCCAAGAAATACCATATTCACATGAGGGCAATATATCTGTCAAAACTAAAAAGTTATCCTAAATATTTTTGGGTTGTTAAAATCACTCTGCTTTGTACATATTTCACTTTCTCTCTTTTGCATAAAAGTTAAATAACTTTAAGATACCTTGACTTTCCTTGTATTGCAAATGACATGTGTCCACCCTTGGAGAACCTACATGATTACTTAAGGAGCACAATGTGTGAAGCAGCCTGAATAAATGTTGGGGAGTTGGGAAGGTAATCATGTATATTGCTCTGCATTGATTGGCCGATTGACTGTATCTAAAGTTTTCTGAGGCGAGTTCTGTCAAGAGGTGCCTACTGGCTCAAAATCAAGATTTCAGTTTGATTTCACAAAATATTTCTATAGTAACTACAACTTGTCATCACAATGATGGCCTCTTTTAAAGGTAAATGTATATTGTTATATTTAAGAGCTTGAATCTCTTCACATATATGGTAGCAGTCCCACAGTAATTCATGGTTTGAGAAAATGTCTGAAACTAAAATGAAGGAGATTGCAAAGTTGAAGACTGAAAATTGCAATTGTGTGACAAAGTAAGTAAACACTGTAAAGAAACTAAACAAATGCCCATTCGTGCATATCCTGACCGCAGCCTCTGTGTGCCGACCACAGTTAGCATTCATGAAAACAAATTAACAACTGCTTTAACACTTCAGTGAACATACCAACAAGCTCTTTTGGGATTTAGGATTCTTAAATTGGCCACTCGTTTTATTTTCCGCCTCTGACTGGTTGTCCCTCTGATTATGCAGGTGAATTTAAGTGGAAACATCAGAGCAATAGCAAAGCCTATATTTTAGGAGGGCCATGCTCTCACGCCATATACACAAGGTTGACACACTGACTACTGCAGAGGTGGTATGTATAAAACAGAAAATCTTGAAAAATAAATTAAAAAAAGGTTTCAGACTTCCTAAATCATACCCGAAAGTTTGACATTGTTTTTTTTTAGTGTGTTACAGTTTTTCACAATTGTTAACACACATTTTTCAAAACACTAACGGCTTTCTCAAAACTGCACACACAAAACTGAAAACCTCAAATCTCTTAACTGTTCACAAAATTAAACTCGGTTTTTCATTTGGTACACAGCCATTTTTTCAAAAGACACACACATACATTCATTGAGCACACACAGCTAAGCATTTGCTGCACACTACCAAGCATTTACAGCACACAGAAGGGCAAAATTGAAAACACAATCATCAAAATGGAACACACCATACGAATGACAATGACTCTGGAGAATGAGACATTTCTCCTTTTGTAAAATGCCTCAGTGTAGGCCTACTTGTTTCATAGTCAAACTTAAAACAGCACACAAATATGAAACAAAGAAAGGTTTATTCTGGTACACAGAGACAACAGTACAGTACTGTAAACCGGCCTGAGCATTGGGACCTGGTCCTGTGGGTTCCGTTCGTATACCTTCCACCTCCAAGCTGAAAAGAATTCCTCTTCTTTCTTTTTTTTTGTGATCAAATGTTTCTATTTAGCATAAAATAATTCCTCAATAGGATTCAGTAAGGGTGAATACAGTTTTGTTCAGGCGCTACCAAGTGTTTGTCCAATCAGGGGTCACATTTTCAAAAATCTAAACACAATTATCACTACATCGGTGTTGTGTGGCCGTACCATTCACACATTTAATGTCGTTTTTACACAATATGCAGTCAGTGAACACATTTCCAGAATGCTTACATTTTCTTAACAGAAAAGCTATACCTCCCAATAAAACAATGGATTGTTTTTGTATTATTTACGAACGTTAACACACAACATCCCACAATGGAAAACACAATATTCCAAACCTTAGATACAATCTAAAAACCTCTTCTGCAATAATATCAGTTATAAAACAATATATCTCAGCTGATAATAAAAAAACAATTGATTCCACATCTCCTGATAGTAGGTCAGAGTTTGGAATGTTTTTGAGAAATAGGTTTTAGCAAGTTTTGGATTAGAATTTACATTTTGATGATAGGTTGAGATGCTGATCACACAGACACCGCCTACATTGACTAACAGAATGTTGTTCAATCATCTATTGCAGCCATTGCCCCAAAACATAGTTTATTTGTAAACAATAAAAAATTAATAAATAAATAATTTGGATATACTGTAACTTTTTTAAAGGAACAATAGTATATATTTAACGAAATGAGCTTTTGAGAAGAAAATTATCCATTTGGCCAATTGTGCTTTGTAGGTGTGAGTCTGTGTTACTGTAACAATTTAGAAAAAGTATCTCAAGTATGGGTAAGCGCTTGTTAGCGATTGAACAAAACTGTAAGGTGGAAGGTACATAACGGAAAAATGTGGGTGGTCCTGGAACCACTCGCGCACTTGAGCAGCCCGGTGGAGACTCACATTGTCCCAGATGACAACATGGTCGACCCGCTGCTGGTCATCTATTTGGCCAGGTGGTACCAGCAGGTCATGTAGGCCATCTAGGAAGACGAGGAGACGGGCGGTGTTATAGGCCCCGAGGTGGACATGACGGTGCAAGATCTCATGTGGATTCATCGCAGCACACATCGGGATGTTCCCACCACCCTGGCCGGGGACCTCAACAATGACGTTTCTGCCCCTTCACCTCCTCTCACTCTGACCCCTCTCCTCCTCTGGTTGTCGTTATCTGCAACGTTCTTCATTGCTCATCAAACAAACAGAGGCTCAAGGCACTCTTATGCTGCAGTCCTGATTGCAAATTTCTCAAAAAGACCTGAATGTTTAGAGATTTGACTACTTGTGTGTTGTAGGTTGATGCTTTGAGATTTTACTTGAGAAGTGTGTGCAACAAATTAACATTGTGTGTAGTGTTTTGACAACAAGGGATGTGTAAGTGACATCAGAGTGTAAACAAAGAAAATCAGAGTCTAATGCAGATAAGGCAGTGTGAGGTAGTGGCAAATTGGGTCGAACGATTGGTAAATGAAGAGACGGTTGTGCAAATTGTGCTGAATTTTCGCTTTTTGGGTGTTAACAACTGTGAAAAACTGTAAAATATGTCTTTCCTCAGTGTTTGGGACTTGATTTCAATGATAGCAATACTATTGAGTTTATTCCTACATGAAAGCCTCAAAATAAAGAGGATAGCAGAGACATTAAAAATAAAAAAAAGATTATTTTTCAGCTGTGATTCATTTGAAAACACATCTGTTCATCAAAGTAATGTTTATTATTATTAGAAATGTAATTTAACCCTCATGCATTATTTTTCACTGATCAATATCTAAATTTGTCATATTGTTATTAATTAAAGGCAAAAGCACCTACTTATTATTTTGATTATGTGTTTTCTTATGAGACACTCTTCAATTCACATTCCCAGCATCCAAAGATACATTATAATAAGAAATTGCTGTTTCTCTGGGAGAGCATTGATAGAAACACCAACCGGGGAAAAAAAGGTTGATAGACTGTTTGAAATGAAACATTAGAGGCACTATAAAAAGTACTTCCATATGCTGTATAATGTAAAAATGGTGTGCTGTTTGTCATCCCCATGGTGTAAGGATGCTGGCAGCATTGCTTTGCTGCGTTTTTCTGGATTCCTCTGTCTCACTGCAGGACTCTTCTTTGCTCTGAGGATGAATGTACCTCCGAACAGCTGGAAGTCTGCTTTATTATCAATAAAAACATGATGAACTATTATTTAAAAATGATATAGGGAAGGGAAAACTGTGGCTTAGATCTCCCACTCTCCTCTCATGCATACGCTGGCTTTGTGACATGCAGTGCCGCCTCAGAGGAGATGAGACCTTTACAATTCTATTTGGTTTTGTTCTAAATGTAAAGGTAATACTACATTTGTATTCTCCTGTGTGAGAATCGGGTTAAAATGTATATCCAAGGGTGAGAAGAGAGAGCTTCACAAGTGGTATAACTCCTCCCCCCGCTGTTACTCTTGTTAAATCTAAAAACTGTTGACTGCCATGAAGCTGAAACCTGAGAGAATGTGTGATTAAAGTCTGCTTTAATAACCCTTAAGTACCTGATTGCAACTTGAAATAGTGTGCAATGATGGTAACTAACTGCTGCACATAATTTCCTTGACTTGGTTTTAAAATACAATTCCCAGCAACATCAGGCGGTTTGTGGCCCATGAATAATGTTGAGGTCAAAGGTACCGGAGTTAAAGGATGTTGAGTCAGTCACTCTCTTCAAATGGTATAAGTCAAAACACACCAAACAATTATTCACTCACCAAACTGGAACTCATGCTGGTGAACCACAGGAATATTTTACCTCCTAAGGCTATTTTTTGATTGATTAGATTTGTCGTATATGGATATAGAATCCCTTTTTTTACCACTAGGGATTTAGCAGGTAGACTGGCGTCCTGCACTAAATGTTTTGGGACATTCTAGCAATAATAGGCAGTATAAAACAGATCATCAAATAACAAAATGGATTGATTATAGGATACACATGATGACAACATATGGGCATATCAACAGGCTAGGGATATACATGTTGACCTCAATAATTTACAGGTGACATCAACTTGTGCACCTATACAATATGTTTTGAACTGGATGACTGAGAGTGTTCTTTTGTAAATGTTTGTATATGATGGCGCACATACCTTGTTCAATGCAATACTATGAATGTTGACATCAGGATCAAAAGCAGAACACACATCATGCTGTCCAATAACATTTGACATGTGAATTAAGAGGAACACGTGGCTAACCCAGTTCATCCTTCTCAACTTGAGGTTTTAGATGTTTGGAAAAAATGTCACTAGCAGGAAATCAGCACATCAATGACAATTAGCCATTTTACTATAGGAATTACCTACATTGTGAATGTGAGTTGTTTTCTCTCTATTCAGACCAGGAGTAATTTCACAAACTACATTTGGAGACCATGTGCACTTCCCTCGCATCCCTGATTGAAACAAATGAGGCAAATAATTGGAAGTGTGGTCAGTTTACCAGGGTGAGGTCTATCTCGAGGCATTTCACATCTCAAAACAAACGACTGTATTTATACAGTTTGATTTCAAGAGATATTGCAATCAAGGTAACAGAACGCAGCAGCCTTCCTTCTAGTGATTAATTATCATAACATTGTATAGGGACTCCTTAATTAAGGGAGTTACTGAAGGAGTTACTGTCAGGTGTTCCTCCCATCAGTGAGCTGTTAGGGACATCTTCAGGAGCAGAATGGTACTGCAGTTTAGGGATAAACCTACGTCAGCACTGCACGACCTGGAAGATGGAGCGGGGGAGGAGGATTGACGACGATGCCACGTTTAAGGTATTATTATTTCAGAATAAGAGCATCAATGCACAGTGTACGCTTGAAGCCTCTCATTTATAAAGTAACACACAATAAACAGTTTACATTATGACTTTTACTCAAAGTGCTCTGCTATCAAAACCAGGTTGTGTGACTTGCACTTGTGTAAAAATCCCGCACGCTTTTATTTCGAAGAGGTACCACTTAAGCTGTTAGCAAGCTAGATGCGGGGACTTTGTGGCAGATTTACATCGAAGGCAGATAACGCGACCGTCACAGGGGAAATAACCACGGACTTTGCATTCAATGATTATTATAGACAACGGTGGTTTCCGGTTGAAACACGTTATCATTTCAAGCCTGCTGTCTGTACAAAAAGCGGCTCGTTTCTCCCTCGGAAGGACTGGACTTCGGCTCGCTTCAGTGGGGAGAGCTCGCTAGCTGAGGTTCTCCAGCACGTTAGCATCAATGTAAGCGAGGCGGTATGTGTGTGTGTGTGTCGAGGTGCAGTAGGACGCCATTCCATCATTGGTGTGTGCAACATGATGCCATCAATATGTGTCAGTGTCGGCTGCTGTCTTGCAGAGATTGAATGATGGCTGACAGTATCATGAGCAAGGCTGCCACCATGGAGATCCCCATTAACAGCAACGGAGACACGGGGACTCTGCAGGAGGATGACAGCCTGGAGCAGGTCAGTGAGTCACACTGACACGGTCCTTTCATTACACCCGTCTTGTTCTTTTGTGATCAGTTTGTTGTTTCTCTGTCATTTTCCACGTGGAAGCATAGTCTGGGAATAGGTTAGTCCAGCTGCTGTGCACGGTAGCTGTAACGTCATACCACTGTCACCATCAGTACCTGCAACTGGGAATGATGTGTAGAGGCCATGAGGGAGTCTGATATTCTTGTGTGGTAGATGCTGACTGAAGCCATACGAGCCTTTGCATACATTCAGTACAATTCACAACTAGTGTGCATAGTGTATGTCTCATTATGATACAGCTTAACAGGGCTGACAAAGCTACAGTATCAGAGGTCCTACATGAAGTGTGTTTGTGAAAAGTAATACTAAGGGCCATCATATAAGAAAGAAACAAAAATATATTTATTTATTTTAAATTGCAACTTTCTATGCCCTTCTTGTATGGCCTGCATGATCATGTTTGCGTCCAATATTGTAAATCCACCAGGATTTGCAGCAGGTGATGGTGTCTGGACCCAACCTGAATGAAACCAACATCGTCTCAGGAGGTTATGGAGGACCTGCAGGGGGTATCATTCCTACCAGCAGCATCAAAGGTACTGTTAGAATAGTAAAATGTTGTCCATGACAGGTATTGTGTTGTTGTTTATTCCTCTAGGTACAGATACAGTGTGTGCTGAGAAAGAAATCATGAATGATGTGTTGCGTAACAGTTGCTTTTCCATAGCTTTAACTCATGCTGATAACTCTACATCAGTTGAGGAGGGTTGTCGATCAACACAAATCACTCTTCAATTACGTTACCAGGTGCTGACTTGCCTGGCTTCTCACAGCTCACCCTTCACTCCACTCTCTATTTTGACCCCCCACTCCTCCCAACAGACCGCACAGACTGCCAATGCGAGAGATCTGTCAATATCGTTGCAATGCTTACAGCTTTCATACGGTCATGGAAAACCTGGAAAAGTCATGGAATTGTAAAATGGTCATTTCCAGGCCTGGAAAAGTCATGGAAATGTGTTATCACATGTTCATTTACGCCGAGTTTGAAATAATTAATATGTTTTTTAAAGAAAGACACTCAAAATATAAGCCGGCGTACACTCTTAATACGCAAACATTTTCAGGTTTATATCGAGATTTCAGTTTGGTCATGGAAATGTGGTTCAAAGTCATGGAAAAGTCATGGAAAAGTAATGGAAATCCATAGGTCCACATGTGTAAGAACCCTGTGCTTAAGTCACTGAGAGAGGTTAATACTTAAAGAAACCAAACCGAGAGCTCCTTGTATTGTGACGTGTCACTGGAGAGTCGCTGACCTCTAGGCTCCTTCTTCACGTGACAAACATCCGTATCCCATAGGGCCTGCAGTTCGCTTCAACCCTGAGTATCTGGACAGGAGACGAGGCCCTGCACCAGGACCAGGTGGCTGTGCATTCTGACAACTCTTTTTGTTTTTTCTTTATACCCTGGTCTGTTTGGCCGTGTATAAGAGGTTTTAATATTGCCTGATGGAGGGAGTTTCATGCAACCTTGCTTGTACCTCTTCAACTCGCAGCTTCAGCAGCAAGATGTGTTTTGGCAACTCTCTAACTAAGGGGTGCACTAAACTTATTAATGTCTAATAAGAATGCCATATTGTGTACTGTAAAATACACTTTGACTGTTTTGACATTGCTTGGTCGCGACTTCTCATCCAATGAAGTCCATTTTCATCTTTTTGTAACTCCTTTTCCTCTGCATGAGAAACCTGCATGGTGTATTATTTCAAGGCCCCTTTTAAACTCTTTGAATGTTTCCTTCACCACAGTGCCTAACATTATTTTTCTTTCAGTATGCTATTCAGCTGTCTGTCACCGGCAAACTTTTTTGAGACCTATATTTCACACCTTCCTCTCATCTTCGCTCTTTCATCCTCACCATGCTCATTTCAGACATTCGCATGAAAGCCAGGGGTGCTGGCTTGTCTAAAAGCCAATCTGCAGCCAGTCGACTTGCCCAGCACACGGAGCAGCATCCAGGTATCCCCAGGCTCCCCACCATGCCCCCACTGTACTCCTCCCTCATTGTCATGCCCCATGCAATGTCTGCTCTCTGTCCGCTTCGATAGGATGACATGCATCAGAGTGTACATTGTTCTTCTTTGTTGTTGTCTCTGTTAGGATCCTTGAACAATAACACTGGTAATTCCACTGAAGAAGTTTCTCGGGGTGTGGCTGTGGAGAAATTGGACAGTGTTAAGAAATGGGGCATAAACACATACAAGGTATTGTGCACTATTTCTAGATGCTTTGCTTGTTTCGTTTTTTTTAGTCGAGCTGACCATAATGACATGAGATGTTCTTTATGTGGACTTTAATTTTAGTCTCTTTATCCGCTACGCAGTGTACAAAGCAGATGTTCTCCGAGAGATTCGGCAGAGGCTCCAGAACAGTGGACCTGGAACTGGAGGCTCAGATTGACGTGTTGAGGGAGACCAAGAACAAGTATGAAACCATCCTCAGACTGGCCACTGCTCTCACCAGTCATTTCCAAAGCATGGTGCAGACGCAACAGGCTCTAGGAGACACCTTCACCGAGCTCAGTCAGAAGTCCCCAGAGTTGCAGGTACCAGAAGCTCCTTGTGGGATGTGACATGGAACAGAAGTTAGCAGGTGAAACTAATGTGTTCCTCCACAGGACGAGTTTGGGTATAATGCAGAAACACAAAAGCTGTTGTGTAGGAATGGCGAGGCGCTGCTCAGCGCCATCAGCTTCTTTGTGTCCGGCATCGACACCCTCATCAACAAAACAATGGAGGATACTCTGATGACCATTAAGCTGTATGAAAACACAAGGTAACAAACCCTGACATCATGTTGAGGAATATCATAGGAATTCCTGGCGAGTGAAAACCTGGAAACTGAAACGGCTTGATTTTTTTTTTTTTTTTTTATTCATCTTTTTTGCATGCAGACTTGAGTTTGATGCCTATCGCTCTGATCTGGAGGAGCAGAGTTTGAACCCGAGGGATGGAGCTGCCATGGTCCGCATTGAGATGGCTCAGCAGGATTACCAGATCCACAGAGACAAATATGAACGGCTGCGTAGTGATGTCACCATCAAGCTCAAATTCCTGGAGGAAAACAAGGTTTATGGATTACAATTTGATATGTTCTTTCTAATGTCCGCCTATTTAAATCAAAACTCAATATCTCCAGAAATCTTTGTTTTTTTAATGATCTTCCGTGGGTTTACGTCTCATTTAGCTGCAGTGTTAGTCTATTTCAGTATCCCACGGTCACTGTGGTTACAGGTGCAACAGTGTTCCCCTTTGACCACGCCCAACCACAGGTATGAGTGTTGCTGGGTGTGGTCAGAGGTGAAACAGGCATGCAAGTATCTACCAGGGGAAAAAAGTAAAACAGTTCTTTAGCAAGGTGTTATTACCCCTTAAAAACATAAACTCAAAACTGCTTTTGGATAGCATTTGAAATGTGGAGAATATCAGTGCAGTCAATCATATTCAAAAAAACGATGCAGCATGTTGTGACTCATTCTGATTAGTTGTTTTCCCCTCACATTGGTTTGTGAGACGATAAATAAGTCCAAACATTTCCTATATTGTTTAGTGCAGCAGTGGTTTAGGATCAATTTGCAGGGCCGACTTCTTCGCGCACACAAGCTCATTCATGCTGTAGATAATTACACTAAAGTGGGAGAATGCCTCAGATTTGGTCAAATTTAAATACAGACACATAATCCACACCACACATTTCAAAGGCATAACATCTTTTTATTTGTACCCTTCTTTTGTGGTAGTTTTGCCAAATGAATGGAAATAAGATTTTTGTTTTTCACTGTTTTTAGAACTGTATATAATGCCTAAAACAGCTTAGAACACCTGCTTGAGGAGACTGGGGAATACATCTTGATGTAAAGTCCACGTTGCTTTTAGTTCGATTCCCCAGAAACTAATCTGAGCAGCGAGTAAATGTCATCTTGATAGACGTCAGCTGGCTGTCTGTACTAAACACTTTGTACTGTAATGGCAGACGTTCCCTCTTCTTTTCTTCCAGGTGAAGGTTATGCAGAAGCAGCTGCTTCTCTTCCATAATGCGATCTCCGCTTACTTTGCTGGCAACCAGGAGCAGTTGGAACAAACTCTAATACAGTTCAATGTCAAGTTAAAGCCCCCCGGATCAGACAAGCCGTCCTGGCTGGAGGAGCAGTGAAGAGTTTGACTTGTACAGTGACACGCTGGTCCGTGGAGATCCTGACATCGCGGTTCGATGGACAAGAATAAAATGTACATAGTAGGATCAATTACAGTCAGTGGTAAAGACAAACACGAGATATCTCCTTCTGTATTTCAGTATCCTGTATTACATAGATGGTACAATTGTAGTTGGTTTAATCACACAATTCACCTTTGTTATTTTTATTCTTTAGGTTGCACAATCATTGTCATCCATGTCACTTATTTATGTATAGTCTACTCTTGGGGAGAGATCCCATGGCAGTTTTGCACATGCATTTATTTGTTTTAAATGTTGTTTTAAGTGTTATCTTATATTTTAGGGTATATCACATTAGAGGAATTACAAATAAGATTAGCAAGTTTGAGGGACAATGTCAAATCTTATGAAATGTTCTCTGAAATTGTATTTTTCTTGAGTGTGCATGACTGAACCCTGTTTTTCAAATTTAGTTTTACAGATTTAGATCAAAGACATTAGGATGCATTATCATGTTTGCAGTTAACATTCATAGAAGGGAGATGTATGTATTGAATATAGTCATGTTCTCAAACCGGATATAGAATCCATAATTAGTTTGATCTTCTGGCTTGAGTACCTTGAGATATGTCCCGATGAATGCAGCACAGCACAAGCCTCAAAAACAGATGTTACACTTAGTAACTCAGCATCAAGCAATCAATATATCGGATACTTTGATTATAAATACAAACCTCTCGACTAACAAAGGGATGCAACTGTTTTATTTAGAGGTGCCTGTATGTAAAAAAAACAACCTTACTCATTCTTGAACATGAATAGAATCCATATAACCCCACATGCATATGGATAACATTTAAATATCAGTGTATTTGAGGACAGAATGTACACTCACATTTTTATTATCTATTTATTTGCCAATGCATTTGTGACAGCATTGTAGGTTATGTGCATTTCTTTTCAATTTTAATCAGCTGATCTATTTTAATCAGCTGATCTATCTTTGTCTTGTTCAGCATTTCCAATAATTTTGTTTCACTCAACTGTGTGATCGACACAGATCTGTCAGTTTCATATGGGAACCTCTGAAAGATGATCTATGTTATATGTATTCACCATGAATTATGTACATAATACAATCTGAAATATCTCCAACATGTTGTCTATGACTTGTAATCTTATTTCATGATTATTAAATTGGAAATCAGTAGTGCGGCAGATTGAAGCACATTGATCCATTTGATGGGGTTATTTTGGTAGAAAAGCAATCTGGAGACAAGACCAAGTAGTTTACATCTATAGTCACACTGAACTGGTTAATCTACTGCACCTGTGTGTCAACAAGCTTTTATTGTGAAAATATAACATTGCAGAAGTTAGTTTTAGCTGTTTAGTTGCCCACACTGTTGGATTCAAGCTGGACTTGTGACGGGTTTAACTCTCTGGGGTCATTTTCTCGATTTTACAAACAAAATTAAATTCACCTTTTGAAAGGCTTTTGCATATGACACATACCCATGAGTTATACATCAAAAATTCCAGAACAATCTCAGCTCTCTATATAATGAGGCATAATTGTCCTCGGGTACAAGTGGAAGGAAAAAATATGGCTCTAAAACTAAAAATATAAGTTAATTTTTTTTATTTTATTTATATCTCTTCTGTAAACACACCTTTACTCATCTAAAAAAATCACATCCGGTGAATTTACCGGGTGAATCAACCCCTCAATTAATTAGTTTCTCCCCACTTTCACTCTGCTTCACTTGCTGCTCATTTGCAGGGAAACGGCAAAACAAGTGAAAAGTTGGAGTTTGTATGTAGAAAGCCGTTCAATTCTGTTTAGATAAGTATATGCTATTGTTGCAACTTGCAAAGTATGTTTTTTTTCTTCTTCTAAATTCCTGATGTATTAGGGCACGGGCTATTTTTAACAGATTGCCCAGCAGACAACGAGTTTATTTGATAAGAGCATACCTGCAAACGTGTACCATTCCGTGAAATTCACCGTTTTGAAATCAAAATAGGTCATCCACGTGAATCGTGTAGATCCGAATTGCATAACGTTTCACGACAGCGTGTTTCATTTCTACTCATTCACTTTCCATTGTGTTTAATTTAGCTGGGGAAAACACACAAAACAAACAAGACAGTCCAGCACTCGAGAAAAAACAAATCAATGTCCCTATCAGCCAGGACGACGCGCTTCACGCTGGACGGGTCTATAGGGCCAGTGGACTGCTCGCAGAAGTTCATGACAGCTGGACAAAAAACAACAACTCGGTCACAAACAAACGCCAACACGTCAACATAGAGTCCCTCCCGCAGGTATGGCGTGGTCCGCCATGACACCTGGGCGTGGTCCGCCATGACACCTGGGCGTGGCCCGTCAGGACACGTGGGCGTGTCTTCCGCGCAGGTCGTTTGGACGCTGCGCTCGCGCTCCTCAGGTCGTCCGCTCTGCTTTTCATGGAGAAACTTCAAGGAGACAACAGAGGAAGAAGGAACAGCAACACATGTGGATAATGGGGCAGCGGCTGAATCAGAAACATAGGTACGTCGTCTTTGGACTTCCTGTTGATGATGTTATGAACAAACATTGTAACAACTAGTGTTTTGGAAAGTTTATTGATTGAGGTAGAGGCTTTTGGAATAGAACACGAGGCCTTTACAAGCAACAAGAAGCGTTTTTTGTTTAAAATTATGCATATTTTCTTCACATTTTTGCCAAAAAGTCTTCAAGAGTGACCAACTCAGTCTCAGGGGATACATTTAATATGCTGAATAGCTATTTACATATGTTATAATACACTGCCACTAATAATCCCATATCAATGTGTTTATCATATGTTTTGACAACCCTTGAATCACTAACGTCATGTATTAAGTACTATGGACAAAGTAATGCTTTATCCAGTGCTAATCACTGTTGTATACACACGCCTTTTTTATTATTATGAATCTGTCCCCGCCCTGTTGTGTTTCTTTCAGTCTGAATGTATCATCCTAACTGAACAAGTCCCTCTAGCACAACAACTGCAGCACAATCCCATCAAGATTAGTGTAAAGTTGACCTATTTCATACGCTTTAATCCTGTCTGTATGTGTGACTCAGATGACTATGTCCCAAACCTGCTGAGAGCTCCTTGAAAAGAAAATGCAACCAGGAGGTCCTCCCGCTCCGCCTCCGCCTCCGCCACCACCGCCTCCACCGCCGCCTCCGCCTCCGCCACCACCACCACCTCCTGGCCTCCCTCCATCCCTACATGGCGCTGGCCTCATTGCCAGGGGGGAAAACCGGCGCTCCAGGATGCGCAATTTCAACTGGGAAACTCTTCCTAAACACAGTGTGGTAGGAAAACACAACATCTGGACTGCAGAGAAGACTGACGATGAATATGAGCTGGACACTGATCACATGGAGGAGTTGTTCAGCCACAAGCAGAACCAGCAACAAGTCAAGGCCTCGCACCGCCAGAGTATGAGGGGTCTGCCGACTGCTGCCTCGGGAGGCGTTATGGTGAGTTTTCCAGCCACAGGATCCAGGCATCATGCTTTAAAAATTCATAAAAGGTGTAACTCTTTAACCACAGGGGTTTGCAGCAATATATTGAAATATTGTTGTGTAAGGCTGAGCCGTTGAGACCTGATTTTATCTTGTTTTTTTTGGCTGTTGAGATGAACTGGAAACAAAGTCTCCTTCAGCTACCTATGCAACAAACTCTATCGGATGTAGATCTCCTCTGCTGAGCTCATTCTGCATAGTGAGGGCATGAGACTGTAGTTATATTTTAGAAACATCACATTTCTATATTTCCCATCGTGAGGGTAAAACACTATTTAGTTTAGTTGTACATTGCGTCACTAGAATAGCAATACAGTAATGCAACGCTTGTCACGCATTGTGTTTTGATTCAGAATCACTCAATATAAGGGTGGAGTCCCACTATTCTTCATGTTTACTAAAGGAAGGTATAATGGTATTCGCACACAGCATCGGTCTGTATTATAGCCTATTTGCGTTCTTCATGTAAGCTGCTGTTTAGGTTAAACTAAATCTTAAGCCAAAACATACCCATTCATGTGGAACAATGAAAGTCTTTTATCAAACAAAAGTGGTTTGAAATCTGTTTCCAAACTTTTACTTTGACCTATGTCCCATTTTCCAAGAGACGCTGAGAAAATGGTATCTCTGCCCTCATTGTTCAATACAATCAACTCAAAGAATCCCTAACCTTTGGAATCAACTGTCTGTTTGGAAAGCTGAGGAATATGATACAAAAAACAGCTCGAGACGATAGTGAAACTATCTCGGCGACTGACGAGCTGATTATATCCACGTCTGTGTCTGCGTCCATTCCCAGGTTTCCATCCTCAACGCCAAGAGCAGCATGAACATTGGAATTTTCCTAAAGCAATTCAAGCGGTGAGTCACGGGTAGTGCTCTTAAGGTGTGATTGTTGTTGCGCAATGATCTCGTTATGTTGCACGGGAAAACACAGGATGAGGCAGTGAGACAAGTCTGCAACACGCTGCATCACAGTCACAATCCTTTGAAAGCCAACATGTCCTGGCAGGTCTGACTCGCTCTCTTCTACAGATCCAACAGGTTACCTCCTCAGTAACTTTGGGCACATTATTGAGAGGTGTTGTAAATTTACTGCCCAAGGCTATTTAGCATACGTGGCAAATGGAAAACATACTGTACAGTATATCCTCAAGCATTTTAAACCGAGAAACAAAATCAGCAACAGCCAAACAGCATGTGTATCAACACAACCATCTAACTGTCTAAGCTTCTGAATTTTCTTCTGATCAAGTCTAATTTGTGTGTTTTCTTTTTTAAATATCTTTTTTTGTCAAAGAAATGGCGTCCTTCTAACGTCCTGTGTTTTCTGAGGATAGATATCAGAGGTGTTGCTATTTCGCACAACTATTTGAGCAGGTAGAGGCCTGTTGTCAGCTGCCCAGCTTTGAGAATGGATGAAGACACACACTGCTTATGAGCACCCTCAACCACAACATTATGATAACAGCAACCCCACCTGTCTCCGCCCACAGGCCGACCAAAGATATGATTGAAGACATCAAATCGGGAAGTAGCCTCGGTTTTGGTTCTGGGAAACTGAAGGAGCTGTGCAAGCTGCTGCCAGATGAAGGGGAGGTACTTGTGACAGCTGTCTATATTCCCCCCACATGTCTAATATGTTCCGTCATTCTGACATCCTTGTTGCTTGTGATTTAATCTCCAAAACACAATCTGATTTTAAGATTCATACTTAACAATAACCCACTGTAGCATATATATTTATATATTTATCACTGCACTACTGTTTCACAGCTACTGTACTTAGCCACTCCGCCTTGTGTATACTTTAAGTCACTTTCTAAAAACCTCTTAAACCGTTGCACTGTTTTACACTGTTTGTTTTGTACTGCACTGCTTTGTTTTGTGTTGTAATGTATAATTGTGTAACACACTGAGTCACTTTACCAAGTAAAATTCTTTGTTTGTGCAAACCTACTTGGCCAATAAATTCTGATACTTGCTTCTTCTTTTTCCCAGGGGAAGCAGCTGGTCAGTTTTAAGGGCGACCCCTCCACTCTCCCCGAAGCAGATCTGTTCATGCTAATGCTGGTCAAGATACCCAGGTAAGCCGTCTGAAGGTCATTCCATGTATTCCAAGTGTTTCATGTCAGTAGCCGTTCACTAATAATTGATAACATGTGTCTGTTAGCTATGAAGACCGTCTTAACAGCTTGGTGCTCAAAGAGGAATTTTCCCCCCTCATGAATGAAATAAAAGAATGCGTTGGCACTTTGACAGCAGCTGGAAAGGGTAATGTTTGTTTTTCCTGGATTTAAAATATATTTTCTTAACTTAAATAGAGTTGTAAAGCAATTTAGACTTTAAATTCACCATGTGCATCTTATTTCAGAGGTGTTGGAGTCAGATAATCTCCATTCTGTCATCCGGCTGGTGCTGAAGACTGGGAATTACATGAATGCTGTGAGTGTGTACTATGGGATAGCAGAGCTTTGGATGACTCCTTTGTGTTGTTCTTCTGAGTCTCATTTTATTCCTTTGACCACAGGGTGGCTATGCAGGCAGTGCAATTGGCTTCCGAATGGCGTCTCTGTTAAAGCTTGTGGACACCAAAGCAAACAAACCTGGAATGAATCTGATGCATTATGTTGTGATGGCAAGTAGCTTTTATGACTTAGTTTTTCTGTACCTTCTGAAATATGATTTTTATATACAAACTTTCATATTCAACAACAGCAAGCTCAGAAGGCAGAGGGGGACCTGCTTAAATTCACAGACCAGCTTGAACACATCGAAGCTGCAGCAAGGTAAACAATCTGTCTCTCTGCATTCGTTATCCCTCTTTCTCCATCATACCAAAACAATGTTGATTTTTAATTCTTAGAATGAATAAAAGTGAAATTGAAGCAGAGTTTGAAAAACAGGTGAGGAAAGTTCAAACTGCCAAAGTGGACACCTTGAAGCAAGAAGACCTAAAGGTGCAGATGGAGGATTTTTTGAAGGTGATAAAGCTTTTTTCTTTGGAATGCAGCCCAGTTTGTGTGGATTGTAATGTTCTAATGTTTTTTTTTGATTTGGGATCCATTTAGGAAGCTGAGGTCTGCTTGGCAGAAATAGAGACTGATCTTCAGGAATTGCAGTCAGTGAGTGACTCTGTGGCGGAGTACTTCTGTGAAAACCCAAACACGTTCAAATTGGAGGAGTGCTTCTCCATTTTCAACTCCTTTTGTGAGAGATTCATGCGTGCCATGCAGGTAAACATGTGCATACTATGTAACAATTCCTACCTTAAAATAACAGCTTGAAAAAAATTGTGCCGCTACAATGACTTTTAATATGGCGATTTGCGCCTCTGCCACTGCCATCGGGGGTCTGTGGGCTAAATATCCGACTATGTAAGATTTTTGAGCCACCCGGTCGTGGACGACCTGCTTTCTGGCAGTGATTACCAACGTCACATAGTCCAGTCCACCTCACAGGGGACTTTTTATTTGCTCCGCTACGCGACGCGTAGAGACAGAGAGACACGCTGCTGTGGAGACGATCACTAACAGACGTTTAGTTTAATAAAAGAACAAAGACGTCTTTAAGAAAGGGACCTGACATTACTGCTGCTGTAATCTGGCGTGATAGAGAAAGTTACAGGGGGGCGGGCGGAGATTATTATTTTTTTAACTCAAAAGAGCCAAATGCCATCATATGGCTCGAGAGCCAGAGGTTCACCACACCTGATCTATCGCAACTGGCTATTTACAACACTGAAGTAAACATTAAATACCTGAAGTGGGCGCTACAAGGGAAAAACTACATAATGGGGCTTTAACTGACAAATAAAAAAAGCTCCTATTTGATCAACTGTGTGACTTTCTGCAGGAAAACAAGGCTCGCGAGGTGGCAGATGTGCAGCGGAGACACAGAGACCGATTGCAGAGCGCTACCAAACGTAGGTCCACGGCTACCTGCTCCAGCAGAGACAAGGAAATGGATGGAATAGCGTTGCAGTCAATATTACAGAACTTCCTGACGAAGGGTGTCTCTCGGAGGAGACCCGGAAGACCCTCATCCACTCATGGAAGCCCCACGGATAGCAGCCCCAACAACGGGAGCCTGTCAGAAATCATCTCCCAGGTCAACCTGCCCACTGGGAAGCCAATCAGAGGCTCTTTTAGAGCCAATGACATGGGCAGAAAAGAGTGGAATTCAGCAGTTGAACTCACAGAGAACTTTTCACAAAAGCAAGATCAGTCTATCTGCGAGGAAAACAAGGCGAAAGGTGGCATTCCTTCTGAACAAGGGGGTCAAATGTCCAGAACAGAGGACGCCAGTGGTCTGACTCACCCAGCCAATAAGACCACCGCCATTTCCTTCGCAGGCAAATCTTTCTCAGCTGCCACTGATGACGTGGAGGAGGATCTGCAGGATAATAGTGAGGAGGAGGCTCAAAGGTTGCGTGAAGCATCTAAAAAGGTGTTGCGTTTCCAGAACAGCCGCAGCAGCGTCTCATCCGATGACTGTTCTCTGGACAATAAGAAATCTCCAATTGCCACCGTGCCTCGGCAGCGCACCTTCGATGAGGACACGGAGAGATGTCCCGAAGACTCCACCAATGAGGATTTTGTAAAAATGTTGCTAAATCCTCAGTCCTCCTCAAAGCGGAAGCTTGACCGGCGCCATACTCTAGCTACCAACGTCCTTAAGACTGAGGAAGAGGAAGACGATCTTTGCACTAAGCCTCCAGTCAGAACTCCTAATTCTGCAGCAAGAGAAAAGGGACCACTGTCAGCAGAGGGTGCTGGAGAAAATCCCTCTAAACCAGTATTTGACTTTAATGACACGTCTCACAATTTAAAAAAAACTGGTGCTCAAGACCATAATCCTCTATCGGTGGAAAAGACCAATATTCCTGTAACCCATGTTACAGATGAAGGTCTTGGAGAACAAAACAAAATGGGCAAACCAGTGGATTCTACGGACAACGAATCAAATAAGCTCGGTGAAAATGTTCCCCCGAAAAGTCCATGGATTAAGACTGAAAACTCTGGACTGTTCTTTAGCTTTTTAAAACGCCTTGGAGACATGAGTAAACCGCCGAGCATCAAAGAGACTGTCTACAAGGGCCCTGGCTCTGGGGTGTAAGCATGAGAGGCATCACATGTGAGGTCAGGGAAGCACATGTAACTTTAGTATTACTATTAACTCAGCATGGTGATGATGTAGTGTTATATTTAATGTTACCATTGTACATTTATGAAGAGGTCATTAAGACATGGAGAGACTGTTCCAATAAAGTGGTTGGAGAATGATTGTTCAGGAAGGACATTTTGTATATTGTTCCACTAGAGGGCAGCATATAACTAACACAGGGAATGTCTTCTTTTTTTTTTGTCACTTAAATTTTTAAAAAATTGTTTAGACATATAAACATAAAACAAGTACAAAAATGTCATACATAAATGTATATACACACATACATATATATAAATCCACATATATATATATATATATATATATATATATATATATATATATATATATATATACACACATACATATACACATACATACATGCATACCATTCCTGTAATTACCTTGACGGCATTGTCCTCATTGGTTAGATAAATGCCGAAATACCAAGTTTGTTTTTCAAAAGACTAAATGTGGAGCCTTGCAGAATATAAATGAGAAAGTAAATGAATGGGAGATCATAGAGAGATCTGTATCGATATGTACAATCTGTTTGAATTGTGTTGTTACTTTGATACCTGAATACTCGTAACGCGTTCTTGAATTCAATACTAATGTTTCAGTTTTACAATGATGAATCTGGTTTGTTGCCTCTTTGTGTGGCTCAGTTTTTGTCACAGAATCATATCAAAAAAGAGGAGCCAATGATAGGCACCGCCCTCGATGCCTGTCATTGGCTCGAAGCAGAGGGTCAGTGAGACCACAATAAGATAAGATAAGATATTGCCTTATTAGTCACACAGTGGGGACATTGCAGTATCAAAGAAGTGGGTGCAGATTAGAGAAGTAGGAAAGATAAGAGATTCAAATAAAATACAATACAACTATAAAATATAATGATAAAACAATAACAAAATATAGATGTATGCACAAGGTAGTGATTAAAGTGACACGTCGGCAGATTAATGTGTCCAGGATAAAGGATTGAGTGTGTTTAAGTGATCTACTGCCGTGTGAAGGAAGGACTTGTGGTTCCTCTCCCTCCGACACCGGGGTGAATCCGCCGGTGGCTGACGGAGCTGACGGAGCAGCGAGCATACATGCAGGCATGCAGGGATGGATTAACCAACGGGCCTACCGGGCCCAGGCCCAGGGGCCCATGAGCTGAGGGGCCCCTGGGTCTGGGCCTCCGCACGTGTCGTCGCTGTTATTAACTCTATTGATATGACGATATGACACGATGCGCCAGTGTATGCTAGGCTTAAGTCATTCATGTCATTAACAGGGCCCCAGAAGTCCTACTGAAAAACTAAAGAATAGCCTAAACATTCACTTTGAAGATGTCACAAGAAACAAACATATAATATGTGACACCATAGCTTGCTGTCAATTGTTTTTAGACTTTGTTCTTGTTGATATTGCAGCTACTGGGGCTGCAGCGCCTGTTATCCCCAGTTCCCCTGCTGCCATTTTTGCACTACACATACACTCTGACTACACATACACTATGACTACACATACACTATGACTACACATACACTATGCTGATCTGCACTACATGTTTCGCTTTACCTTTTCTTGCTTCTCAGTTACGGATTTTTGTAAATAGTTAATTTACTAAATTATCTTTTGAACTGTGTGGTCTCCCTACTATCTTACTTCCACTTTGAGCCGTGTGGTTGTAACAATTACAAAAGTTATTTGTTTAATTCATATAACCGAAGTCACTGTTATCATATAATTTGCGTTCGGGGGGGGGGGGGCCTTGACACGTCCAGGCCCAGGGGCCCGTGGTTTCTTAATCCGTCTATGCATGCATGGGGTGGGAGGTGTGGTTCATCAGGGACGAGAGCTTTGCCATCATCCTCCCGTCTCCCACCACCTCCACAGCATCCAGAGGACGCCCCAGCACGCTGCTGACCTTCTTCATCAGCTCATCCAGCCTCTTCCGGTCAGCCGCTGCCATGCTGCTGCTCCAGAAGACCATAGAAGACGGCTGATGCCACCACAGAGTCAAAGAAGGTCTTCAGGAGGGCTCCCTGCACTCCAAAGGGCCTCCGTCTCCTCAGCAGAAAGAGTCTGCTCTGTCCATTTTTATTAAGTGTGTGTCCGGAGAAGTCGAAGAACATGACTCTCAGTGCTTCCAGCCTTTTCTAGGTGAGAGGCATCGCTGCAGCAGGAAGATGACGGCGTCATCCACCCCGATGCCAGCTTGGTAGGCGACCTGAAAAGAGTCCAGGGATGAGATCCCCAGGGAGGGAAGATGAACAAGGACCAACTTCTTCAGGGTCTTCATCAGGTGGGATGTTAATGCCACCGGCCTGAAGCTGCTAAGGTCCTTTTGGGTATTTGGTACTGGTACCACGCAGGAGTACTGAAGACCCCGTGGCCCAAGGACCTCACCAGCTTCTGGCCGGTGGCATTAAGTTATGCACATAACTATCGCAACATATTCTTTCCACCCCAGCTTCATCTGTTGAATTTTAGTCACACAGCAATTAAAGACCCCACAATGCCTCCATATCACAATGAATGTATACGCTGTAGCACAACTACATACACTATGTTACTTTATGTTTGATGCATTTGATCCAGGAAAGGTATTTTGATGTATCCAAGTAGATGTTGGGTACATTTGGGTGGTCGCAGTTTCAGTTTGTGTTGAAAGACATTGTATTTATATGTGCATATATGTTGTGTGTGTATATATATATATATATATATATATATATATATATATATATATATATATATATATATATATATATATTATTTTATTTTATTTTGTATTTTATATTTCACTTTGTCACTGAAATATCACCAGTCACTGTTTCTTTCTTATATTTATATTTTATTCTCGTGTGTTTAGTTTATTAGTTCTACTGTGTCAACAAATTTCCCCTTGTCGATTAATAAAGTATCTATCTATCTATCTATCTATCTATCTATTTATGTTGTTTTTAGTATTAACCAGCTGGTATATCTCAAAACAGATACCCAAATACCCAAATCAATCAGATTTGGGTATTTAGCTAAATTCTAATTTCCTTATATACCTCCTGTTATTCAGACTTTTGAAACGGTGCTGCATTTAATATGCACAACATTCATTTAGTCGCAATTAACATACTTTATGTAAAGATGGTGAGCAATTCAATACAGGTATGTATTGCATGTCATTTATATGGGCCTTTCCTTATATTTGTGATTGTCGGATTGCTTGCATTTACTCCTTTGTTGCATTCTGATTGTAGCAGCGCTCGACTCGTCCCCAACAAAGGACACACCTCACCCTCCAGACACAGGATGTTGACCCACAGAGGACGAAGGATGTCTGTCGCATGCATACATGCAGCTCACAAGTCTATTAAGATCGGTCACAGACACTTGTATATGTACAGTTATTATTAAAGTTGCTTTAAAATTCATGGTGAAGTGAGTGGCAGCACATACTTTCATTGTCACCAAGTGTATATGGACCCAAATACAACACACATCTTTGCATTTCAAACTTCCGGAAACAGCAGGAAGTGTTAGATCCCATTTAAAACAGGGCTCTCAAGTGTCACGCATTGAGCGTGAGACTCACGCATTTCGGTCTTATGTCACACACTCCCGCCACACATCGTATTTCTCACGCTTAAAGAAAATTCTCGGCTATTTAACGTTTTAATGTGCCGCAGCGCCAACATGAGCTGCCCCCACCGTGGAGGAATCAAGCGCTCCCCTGGAGTTCTGCTGTGAGGTTCCACTTATCAGCCAATCAAAAAGAAGAAATGGGCCACACAACAGCCAATCAGAAAAAAGGTCACGAGCGTTTGACCACCTTAAACTCTGTTTGACCTAGTTCACACGCAAACACAAAAAGAGTTTTCAGAAATCTCCACTTTGGCCAGAGTTTTTAGAAATAATCGTTTTCCGTGATAAAACCCTCGTTTTTTGTGTAAATGAAAGGCCAAAACGCATGAAAATATATGCGTTTTCCCATCGTGTAAACGGGGTCTTAGTGAGGATCAGAAGGCAGGTGGGTTTACCGGGGGAAAGGCCGACTTGGAAAAAACAAAAAAACTATTTGGCTGGGAGAGTCTAGGCGGCAAGAGTCTATAGGGTCTTGATTAATGATCAGAGGCAGGTGAGTGAACAGGTGAAGGGAGTTAGACTAATGAGGAGGGCGGGACTGACAAGTAGAGTGAGGAGGGTGTGAAGCTGAACTGTGACATCCTCGAGGTATTGTTAAGGAATGCTCTAGACATGTCTTGTATCGTTATTGCCTTTGGTTTGGGAATTTGGTCTGCTCATTCTTGAATGCAAGTTAAACATTTTTATTGTAAATTAACTGCATCTTCTGAAACAAAAGTGTCAGTTCACATATGGGTGTCACCTCGGTTTTCTAAAGTTCCCTAAATGCACAAAGTTTCACCCGATCGTAGTCCAACAATGTATTCCTGACATTAGTGTTTTTCCTGGGCCTCTATTCTATATATTGCTTATCCTTATCTGCAGTTGCTCTCAAACTTATTCAACTCCTATTGCAAATTTGTACAAACTTTCTGCTGTTTTCAATAAACTAAAACAAGGAGAATTCCAATAGGTCACCACAACTAATGTTACAAGTGGTTTCACTAAATTCAACACAAAATTCTATTTTCAATTACTACTGCAGTCTCAAAATGATAAAACTCCCTCAATATAATTTCTCATAAGAGACCATATTTGCCAATCAGGTGTTGTCTCAACAAACAAGCGCCTCATTAGTTCCATTGTGTGTGCTTGAGAACACATCAGGTACACGGGTTAGTCAAAAGAATTGTCCAACAATTGAAAGAGAAGAGATCATTGACTTGCACAAACAAAGAAAGCATACAAAAAGATAGCAACAGCAGTAAATGTCCCTATATATATATATATATATGTCTTTGGAAGCAAAGTTCACAGTTCAAGGCTCAATGCTTTGTGTCTTCTGGCACATAAACCTATTGCAAATAAACCTTATTTGCAATAGGGGTTGAATACTTTTAAGTGCATAATATATATCATCTGTAACCTTCCTATATGGTATAATCCAGTGGCGTGCCGTGGGCCTTCAGTGTGGTCCTATAGTCCCACCCGAATGAATCCACCTCTTATTACTATCATGACGATGCCATGGCTCTAGAGTCTAGACACTATACAGTTAGACAGAGACGCAGTATAACCAGGAGTTGCGTCACATTTTTATTCAGTAAACAGGAACTCTCATCTTCATCATCACGGTGAAACTGCTTTGGGTGACAATGCGCTGTTTAGTGAACACACTGTAAACAAAAGTTGGACTCAAAGCTCAAAGTTTGTGGACCAGAAATGGATAGAAGACGGATATTAATATAACTCTAACTAACTCAACTCAACGATGTTCTTGCCTATTAGTTGAACTGTACTGTATTATACTCTTCCCCTGCAATTCTCTAAATAAAAATGTCAATTTCAAGGTGACGCACGGCCTGGTTGTACTGCATCTCTGTCTATACAGTGTCTAGAGCCATGGCATCATAATGAGAGAAATAAGAGGTAGAATAATTTGGGTGGGACTGTGAAATGCAATATAACTTATTTTCCCATCTTCATGCAACCATTTAACTTTGTTGCTCAGTAATTGTTTTACAACTGAAGTTGGCTATTCCCAGTTTGGATGGAGGGCTATACACTGGGATGGGCTGTTAATGGGTTGTGTTGCATTGGTGGAGACAAACTTTTAACAACCTGAATTCACTGCTAAATAGGTTTTCAAGAAACTTCTCTGAGTGCAGCCGGGCTGAACAGCTCTATCCATCAATGGAGGATCGTCACTTTGAAGAAATGGTCAAAGATTATGTTAAGCTGGTGGATGGCCACAACAACATTGCTTCCCCTAAAGATAAGGGAGGTGAGCGTGTCAGATACTGTAAGCTGGCATAGTAAAGGGACTTTAGTCTGAAAAGGAGCGCAGAAACATGCCTCATTTTGTTCAACATTCAGGAATATTTCCAATTGAGATTCAAAATATTTTTTTCCAAAAAAGGCTAAGGGCCGAGATGTTTCACGTCAAGGAACAAACAAAGACTTAAAAAGCCCTTTCACCAAGGACAGTGGGAGGCATGACATGACTGAGGGTTGCAGCTATAGATCAATATTGAAAAGGCATTTGGCCTGATAAAGAAAAAATAAGCAGCGCTCAATTCTATGGTCGTATAAGGATGACAAACCAAATAAAAGAAAATGTAATGACATCATTTGCTGTGGCTATGCACAGTACAGGGTGGTTAATCATCTCTCAATGAGAGATGTCATCTCCAAGGTATACAGAAGATAACAGAGAAACCCTCAGAGGCTTCGACATATCAGGCTGTAGCTGAACTTCAACCGTATTTGCCAAAGGTGGCTCTTAACTTAGGAAGCAGAATCTACTTATTAACTCACTTTTGGACTGGTTTGCTATAATCTGTCAAATATAAACCTTTTGAATCTAATCAAGGAATTCTGAAACAGTGGGAATGTCATGACACATACTTAACATTTCAGTGACAAGGTAAGAGCTTGAATTACTTTTTTGTGTTCTAATGAATTATTGGAAATACTAAACAAATATCGGAAACAATCATAGACCTGGTGCCTGAATCACATACATGTCATGCTTGATTACTTAACTCTAAACACTTGTTTTGATTGTGATTATTTGCACAAATTAAAGGATATTGTCCTGTTACCATACACAGACTAGTTATGTGTATAGCTAATAGCTTATTTGCACTTTGTAACCTTGATATAACTATTTGTAAATGTGTGACGTGGCATTAAAAGCAATAGCAGGCTGTGTGTTTAGGTGATTGACAATCAGTTTTTGGCAGATGGTCACATTTGGTTATTGACAATTTCCCAAATCAAGAACGTTGGTATGATTTTCTCTAAAATAGGTTCAATTGCTGTTCAAGGGAGGCCAGTCGTAGAACTTAAAATCTCAGTCCATATAACTCCCTATATAATGTAATGTAACTAGACTTTATGTGCCAACAAGAAGCTCCCAGAACTGATGTGTGTATTTTCCATTTCATTGCAGTATTATTCTTTTATTTATAATGTTGCTTAATAAATACAAATTAATTGTTGCCTGTGTCACATGGTCTTCTTTGTCCTGTATGTGGACACTGTGGACTACAGCATGTAATTCCTACATATGCTTATGAGCATTTTGGAAGGTTTAAAATATGTTTAAAATACTGTGATGTTTAAAAGACGTTTACAAGTGTTTGTTCATCAACTAATTGAATTGCTGATCACACGTTTACGTTTAGAGCATATTTCACCGGGATTTCAACTGAGAAATGTGGGGATTTCTTAGTAAACCTCTAAAATATTGATACATTATTATATTAGCTATGGTCAACCTTTCTTCCTAGAGTGCATTGAAGGAGGCACATCCACACAAAGCTTATACACGCGCGTGCGCACATCACGCACACGCACAGGCACACTCGCCATCTCCGCCCCACCTCCAGCAAAGGAGGGAAAGAAGGGCGCGTGCGGCGGGACAACGCGCAGAGGAAGATAGGGAAAACACACAAAGTGGAACATTTCACAGTGACAGTTTCTGATAGTCTCCTCCTTCCTCTTCCGCGGCCGATGAGCGCAGCCGTGTGCGCAACTGCGTTGGGCGGTCTTGTCCTATAGTTTGCCTATTCATGGGTCAATTGTTAACAGACGAAGCGGCTCTGCAGCCAAAAATAATTAAACTTTGAGGAAATAATAATAAATCCCCCTTTACCAGCCACAATGGAAGCTGACAGACATCATATGTGAAGGTGAACGCCAGCATGAGAAAGGTAAACGGACCGCACGAATTACCCGCTTTAGAATAACATTTAGAATAGATGCTTTGAGTCATTTGCATTATGCATAATGTTGAGAATAGCTTTTGTTGTAAAATAGATAACACAATTACAAACACTTTAAGGATAGCAATTCCTACAGATATAATTTAAATTAAATAGTTGTTTTAAGTATAACTGTTTGAGTTACTAGTACCGTTACGTGAAAGGTTAATTTGGAGAGAAAAATACATATCTATTGGTTATTCATTGTTATGAGTTATTTTATTTGTTATTCAATCAAGGGAACATTACTCACACTGATGTTGGTTTATTTGCTTTACGAATGGCCGTAGGCTATCTGTTTTTGCATTTCATATTATGTTTGAGTGTCAGCAATAGGATTTTGGATTACATTGTATTCTACTAATCCATACGGAAATTATAAAGATAATCGCCCTTTGAGTGTTGCACCTACACTCTGTACACTGTGCTTGTTATCGCAGAAAAGTTCCCAGCGCGCTTTTTTTTCTGATAAAAGACGACTAAAAGAAGTATTTGATGACCGTTGAAAAGAAGTTTAAAATTGGTTCAAAATGAAAGTTTTTTTAATAACTATTTGAAAAGTGAAGCACTTTTAACCAATTTCAACCATTTTTTAAACATCACCGTATTTTAAACGTCTTTTGAACCTTCAAAACGCTCACAGTAAAATAGGTAAGGATTAAATATGTAGTCGACACATCAGGAGGTAAATCAGGAAGTCACGAAACAGAACAGAGAACACATAACGCATCGAAAACGCAATGAGTGCCTCCTGACATTTCACGGACTGCAATGATTCAATTCAATTCATTTTATTTGTATAGACCATTTTCATAAATTATAAATTTGTCTCGAAGTGCTTTACAATCTGTACACACATCCCTGTCCCAATACCTCACATTGGACTAGGAAAAACTCCCAAATAAGAAATAACACTTCACGGAAAAAAGGGAAGAAACCTTCAGGTGTCACGCCCAGGCAGAGAACAGGACACAGGCGCAGGGGGTACCAGGGATAACGGTCTCTTTATTTGAAAAAAGACTAACTAAAAACGTATCTAATAAACTAAATCCACGCTACAAAAACTTACAAAATCATAATCGCTCTCTAGGAGGAATCCATTGAAATAAATAAACAAAGGCTTGGTTTACAAGGCGTGGTTGACGTGGCAAAGCTGGAGTGATGGCATGATCTGATAGGCGGAAAAAAAACACACTGGCACAGGACAGAGGGAAGACACAGACTATAAGCACATGAGGGTAATGGGGAACAGGTGGAGACAATCAGGAATTAGGGGAGACAATCAGACCGGTGACACATGAGGAAAGGGAAGTGACCTGAAACGAGAGGAGAGTTACTATTTCAAAATAAAACAGGAAATGACAGAACAACAACATGCAGCACCATAAAACAACCCAACAACTTCACCGCAGTGTGACATCAGGAGAGCAACAGAGGAGGATCCCTCTCCAGGATGGACAGAACAATAGATGTAATGTGTACAGAAGGACAGATTCAGAGTTGAAATACATTAATGATGCCAGCTCTAACCCCAAGTCGGTACCAGTGCTCACATATTAACTAAAACAATAATTTCCCTCCCTAAAAAAATAGTTCACAGGACTTGTTCATTAAATTAATCCATTAATCTTTCAACTACAATTCTACAAAGCACTCCTACTACTCCAGTGAAATGCAATTACGTATAATAGAAAGAAAATTGGAATCTGCAGGTTAGACTTTCAAAATGTTGGAATTTACAATAGGGCAAGAAAATTACAACCGGTGCATCGTTATTTATTTTCCATTGTGATGAAATTAATACTGCAGTCTCTGGAGGACATAATAACCTTCTACTTGTCCTTTTTTTACAGGACTTTGTTTCTTTGTTGCTTACTTCTTTCTCTATTTAGTGAGTCTCAATATCTGAGGAATAAGAAAATAATCACTCACTTATTTCTGCTCGTTCCGGTTTCTACAGGCGTCGTTAAGCTATAACCATCAGAACTGAGGTATACGTTTATGATGGGCCCCAACCAGCTCCCTCCTCAACTTATGAAGTTCAGACGGTTGGTATACATCAGTCCTGTCATCATCATCCTCTCTCTCACTCTGCTGCTTTGGACCTACAGGTGGGTGAACTCATGAGCCTGATCACTGCAGTCAAGCCAGCCTCCACTTCGAAAAGCCAGCCCGCCCGATATTTTTCAGTGCACGTATATACCAGGCATTACGGTGCGAGTGTGTGAAAACTGTCTTCAAAAAAAGAGCGAACTTCCGGTGAACGAGATATGACGAAACACGCCTTTAAATACATTTATAGTTATAGATTTAACTAGATGAAGAGATGAAAAATCATGAATTGTATGAATGATGAATAAAATACATAAAAGAAGGTCATTATTACGATATTGGATGTTCTGATTTAGAATTTCAAAATAAAAGATATAGAAAATCACATTCATGCGCAAATGTGTGTCTAATTTCAGAATGGATTTAGAACAAAATGGTGCGTAGTTATAACATATTCTCACTTCTGATTCATGGTAGAGTACCTCAAGGTGTTCTGACGTTTGATTTTTTTAAATGAAAGTACTTATAATATTAATATATTATGCCATATTATTAATATATTTATTTAAAGCAAATCCATAACTTTCTTGCAAAAACACACACTGCAGTCTTGTTATTGGTGACGTCTTCTAGCTCCACGATTATTTTCATGAGATTTTACTGTTCGGATTTTGAGAAAACTCTATTTAAACTTAGCGAAAAATAAATATGATTAATATTATGCCAATATTTGACATTTATTTAAAGCAAATCCATAACTTTCTTGCAAAAACACACACTGCAGTCTTGTTATTGGTGACCTCTTCTAGCTGCATGATTATTTTCATGAGATTTTACTGTTCGGTTTGTGAGAAAACTCTATTTAAAGTTAGCAAAAAATAAATATGATTAATATTATGCCAATATCTGACATTTATTTAAAGCAAATCCATAACTTTCTTGCAAAAACACACACTGCAGTCTTGTTATTGGTGACCTCTTATAGCTCCATGATTATTTTCATGAGATTTTACTGTTCGGATCTTGAGAAAACTCTATTTAAACTTAGCGAAAAATAAATATGATTAATATTATGCCAATATTTGACATTTATTTAAAGCAAATCCATAACTTTCTTGCAAAAACAGAGGTCACCAATAACTATAATACTATAACTATAATACAGTGTAATTTATTTCAAGAAGTGTAAGGATCTGCTTTACAGTTTTGTTCAGGCGCTACCAAGCGTTTGTAGAGTTTTCTCAAAATCCGAACAGTAAAATCTCATGAAAATAATCATGGAGCTAGAATAGGTCACCAATAACAAGACTGCAGTGTGTGTTTTTGCAAGAAAGAAGCACTGTCCTCAGGCATTCTTCCGGTAACTTTGAGACAGGCCTCTATATCCCTACTAGCTAAGAAAGATAAAGACCCAGTATTCTGCTCATCCTATCGCCCTATCTCCCTACTTAATGTGGATTTTAAAGTGCTGTCTAAGGTCCTAGCTAAACGCCTAGAAAGTGTGATCCCGGATATTATCTCGCCTGATCAAACAGGATTTATTCAAGGCCGACACTCCTACTCAAATTTACGAAAACTATTCAATGTTATCCATTCGGCCCCATCGGGGGGGCCCAGAAGTAGTGGTCTCTCTTGATGCAGAGAAGGCGTTTGATCGGGTCGAGTGGAAATATCTATTTACTGCTTTTTCTCAAAAAATTTGGTTTCTCTGAGGAATTCACTGCCTGGATTGGACTACTATATTCCTCTCCCTTAGCAGCTGTAATCTCTAACAGTACTAAATCTGACTACTTTCCCCTTGGACGGGGAACAAGACAAGGGTGCCCTCTTTCTCCTCTTTTGTTCGCTCTCGCCATTGAGCCCCTAGCAGTGGCACTGCGACGCTGTGGGGGCTTTAAGGGTATACCTCAGGGTGATTTGGAACTAAAAGTTTCTCTTTACGCGGATGATTTGCTGCTGTATGTCTCTGACCCCTCTCTATCGCTTCCCTTATATTCTAGATATCCTGAATCAGTTTGGGAAAATATCAGGATATAAGTTAAATTTACAAAAAAGTGAACTTTTCCCTCTAAACTCTGAAGCAGAGGCACTCCCCTCCAACCTTTTCCCCTTTAAGGTGGCCCGGGATGGCATTAGGTACTTGGGGATTGAGGTCACGCGGTCCTTCCACTCTACTTTTAAAAATAACTATATTACATTTTTGAATAAATGCAAACAGGATATGACTCGCTGGGCCTCATTACCATTATCATTAGTGGGTCGTGTTAACCTGGTTAAAATGATAGTATTACCCACATTTTTATATCTTTCAAAATATTCCTATCTTGATTAAAAAATCTTTCTTTAAAATCTGGATAAAATTATAATCTCGTTCATATGGGGGACCAAACCTAGTCGGATCAGCAAAATTCAACTCCAAAGACCAAAACGAGCGGGAGGCTTAGCTTTACCTAATTTTCTCCTTTACTATTGGGCATGCAATATCCAAAAGCTACTACATTGGTTCGATGACAGTCCAATTGAGGGAAAGGCAGACTGGGTGCAAATGGAATTTTCCTCCTACCAGCACCATCTCAGCTCAGTGGTCTGTGCAGCCCTCCCTCTTCTTAGCAATAACTTAAGTACAAACATAATAGTAAATCACGCAATAAGAATATGGGCCCAGTTTAGAAGACATTTTGGACTGCAAGCAGCCTCCACCCGCTCCCCAATTAAATGTAACCTTATGTTTACTCCCTCATGCACAGATAACGCATTTGGTCTGTGGTTTGACAAAGGGATCAGATCAATTAATCATTTATACATAGAAGACACGTTTGCTTCATTCTCCCAAATATCGCAAACCTATGATCTACCAAAGAACAATTTCTTCCGCTTCTTGCAGATCAGGAGCTTTGTAAGGAACACATTTAACTCTTTTCCAAATAAGCCCCTGAAATCTCACATTGACAGCCTCCTAGAACTGAACCCAAATGCTAGAGGATTGATATCCCAAATTTATAGTCTCATTAATGATATCAACCCACACTCCTTGGACATTGTAAGAACGGCCTGGGACTCCGATCTTGGAGTGGTTATAACAAATGACCAATGGGACTCTATTTTAGATTTGATTTACACATCATCTACATCCGCTAAACACAATTTAATACAGCTCAAAGTGGTACACAGGGCGCATTACTCTAATGCTAGACTGGCAAAAATGTACCCTAACTCTGACCCGCTATGTCCTCGATGTAAAGGCCAGCCAGCAGACTTGTTGCACATGTTCTGGCTATGCCCTAAACTTGCAAACTTTTGGTTAGGTATTTTTAAAGCTTATGAGATGTTTGCGGCTCAATTTGACCCAGACCCAATTTGCGCACTCTTTGGCTTAATTCCAGAGGAAGTCCAAACCCGTTTACCAAATAAAGCCAAAGTGATCATAGCCTTCACAACGCTTCTTGCTCGACGTCTGATTCTTCTGAGATGGAAACAACCCGCCCCCCCCATCGTTCCCCCACTGGATCAAAGATGTCATGTATTTCCTGACACTTGAAAAAATCAAATATACCCTCAGAGTGTCCTCCCAAACCTTCAGTAAAGTATGGAGACCTTTTCTAGAATAGTATGACTCCTTACAAGAACCTCTCGATGTAGACTAGGATAGATCCGCTCCAGAGCAACAGTGAGCACCCCCCGCCCCCCTCCTTCCCCTCCCCTTGTTGTTGTTTTGTTTTTATTTTATGTTCTTGTTTTTTGTCCTTTAGCCATTACTTCTCACTTTGTTAATTTTTATTTACAAATTGCTTTACATTACCTGAATGTAATTTTTATCTCCTGAGTATATTGTAAAAGTTCCATAGCCTGTAACCCTACAGTGGGTGGGTGGGTGGGTGGGTGGGTGGGTGGGGTGGGGAATGAGGTTTTAAATGTATGTAAATTGCCCTCATGCATGTGTGTATCCTCTTCCCTAGTGGGATAAAAACTGAAAATCAATAAATCTGAATATTGGAACTCATATTGCCCTTATACAATTGTTGACAGCCCAGGTTGAGAAGTAAACATCAGTGTGTTTCATCTCAGTCAGCTATCTTTCACTTTATCTATTTGCATGTTTATTCAAGCTGAATGTTTTCAAACATTCAAACCCTATCAAACATTCAAACCCCTATTGAATAAATATGAAAGAATTACATGAGAGGTATTCTTTCATATTCATTCAAATATGTGAAAATATGTAAATTATTTTTGTGGATTATATCTCAGTTTTTTAATATTCAAATGTTAAAGGCATATCTTACTTTGATCATAACGCTGACTACTTTATTGTCTTCATACAATCCCTGTAAAGAAAGAGGTTGTGTAAATGCATTATTAAGAAAAAAAGGTTGAAAATAGTGTTAACAATTCAATTTGTCTGGCAATATATATAATACAAATGTTGTGCATTTGTTTATATTTAATTATATAATTAAAATAGTGTTTGAACGGGGCTATAACCAACACATCCTGGTCGAGATACGAGTTATATCCGACTTAAAGCAATAACATTGCATCTATTGGTCAATGAGTTACTTGTCCCACTGCCCCATCTGACATTAAACATAAAATGCTGCACGCTTTAGCCGAGAGAGACTGTATATATAATTTCATATTAAACAAATGTATCAAACTGAATGTCTTTACAACCTCCATTCTTTTTTATTTCTCAAGAATTGTGCTACATTTAGGTGGGAACCAATAAACTGTCACACTACTAACTCGAAATAAAAACGATAGTATCAGAACAATTGGCTTCAGAATTTGCCTCCATCCTCTCCCACCTTGTGACTTGTTCTTTGAAATCCACTTGACACATTTTTTTAAGGGAAATGTGCTAAGTTTATATGACCTCACCAAAATAAAAATAAATGCTTTGGATCTGCAGGTCCACCAGTGCCTTTCAGATATGGACCCAGTATTACCAAGCAACCAGTGAGCCTCAGCTGGCAGCGCCGCCGAGTGATCCTCCAACACATGGCCCAAGAGAAACGGGTAACTAACTGACTGCTGCGCAATGTTATAGATATAGAACATGTATAGTCTCTTTTCCTGTTCTCTTCAACTGCTGTGTATTATCTAACTTCCTGTTTCCTGTTGCTAAACGTCTCTATCATTGTCGTCTTAATGTTATTCATTAACCTTTCCATTATTGAAACAGGAATGAACATTTCCCACAACCCGAACATTTTACAATGTTTCCTGCTTTTCATTTATGATTGTTTACATACGTACTTTATTACGTAACAAGAGTGTGCACATGCCATTAAGCGTATACTGCATAAACACTGAGTCACCCAATGCAGGCATTATTTGCACAATAACAGCTTGTACACTATCACTTAGATAAGATTATGAAATACGACTAAGAATATAAAATTGCAATTACGTTCCTCCATTTTGATGATACATGTGATCAACATAAATATATTTTTTCCGCGGTTTCCGCCGGAAAGACTTCACGACCACGAAGTCCCCTGGATGCAGTGGATGGAGACGCTCGGAGCTGGAGTCAGTAAGGCTGATGCTACCTGTAGTCTGATACACAACGTATAAAATAGATTAACTGTTGTTTAGGGAGGAGGCGCTATCAAATACATTTAAAATGGGCTAAACCTTAACCAGGGGTCAGAACCTATGGATCTTCCGGTGACGGCATATGGCTCCCAGAGAATTTGGAGTTAAAAAAAAAAAAAGTCTCTGCCCGCCACCCTGTAATTTTCTCGATCGCGCCAGATTACAGCAGAAGTAATTTAAGGTCCCTTTTCTTAAAGACTTCTTTGTTCTTTTATTAAACTACACAGCATGTCATTTCTGTCTCTACGTGTCGCGTTAACACTTCTCGGCTCGGCGCCGCTGAGCTCCGATGCCGGCGCTGGGCAACAAAAAAAGTCACCTGCACCCCTATATAACCTATTGTTATGTCATGTTTCTTCGTTGGCTTTAGGGGAGAAAAGGAAGTGCTTGAGCTAAACCTCCGTTATTCAAAATGTGCACAACGACCTGACCTGTGAAAATAGCATGCTTTGATTGGGGTGTCAACAAGTTGGACAGAATAGCTCGATAGCGCCCCATTGAGTTGTGAAAGCCCACAACCGTTGCCTCCTGTGAACGATTGACTTGACATTTGACACACAGATCTTTCCATCCTGCCTTTAATGCAGGGCTCAGGAACCTTTTTGACTGGGAGAGACATACAAGCCAAATATTTCAAAATATATTTCATTGAGAGCCACATGGTATTTGGCGCGGGAGACGGAGAGCTGAGAAGTGTTAAGGCGACACGTAGAGACAGAAGTGACATGCTGCTGGTTAGATATGATCAATAACAGACGGACGTTTAGTTTAATAAAAGAACAAAAGCGCTTTAATGCTTAACGACGGGTAGTGCTTTATTACTTAACAACAGGAAAGGGTGTGTACAAGCCTTGAGGCAGCTGCTGCGTGACCACAGAGTCACCCAATACAGGCAATAAACCATGTAGTGCATAGTATACGTGCTGGCGTGACGACCCATTAGCCAATCAGAACGCTTATACTGTTGTTGCCATATGATAATTAATCTTTATGCATAAGGCAAATGTAAGCTAGATGTCTAATCCTGCTGAGAGGAAACGCAGGTCGAGAAAAGCATAATTATTGTAATGCTGCTTATGCTTCAACTCTGTCACAACATTTTTTTTACGATGTCTGTGCACGTGCCTGTGTTACGCCCCTGGATAAGGGGAGAAATAATCACATGAGTGATATAGTGATGTTTTCACAGCAAGCTGCTTAACTCGAATTTACTCAAGACACATTTACAATATAAACATTCACAAAACAAACAGCATTTTTACATAGATACAGCAACAGATGAACCAAACAACACAACTACATTCCACAGCAATGAGCCTAGCCAACAGGCTAATCGGCGCTAGCTTACGAGCTAATCGGCGCTAGCGCTACATATACAAATACCCTCTACTCTACACTTTATCTCTGGACCTATCCCAACAACATACATTCTATCATAGCCTCGGACTCATTACACACATTTTACCACTGCAGAACAACGTCACCCTACCTGGATAAGGGGAGAAATAATCACATGAGTGATATAGTGATGTTTTCACAGCAAGCTGCTTAACTCGAATGAGGAAAACACCGCGAAATCACTCCCAGTATCCAGGCGCAGCCAAAAGCAATCGACCCCAGATAACTGATCAGGCTACTTAGCAGATGACAGACAAAACAATTTCCTATCAACCCTCAACACAAATAGGTACAATAAAGCATGGACAAATCACCATTCAAAATAACAGATCAACAATAGCATTTACACTTATTACACTCTCCCCTACACAATAAATGTCGTCTCGACATTAACAGAATCCACATTCACATATTTCTTCTTTCCACATGACTCGGATGATCTCCCGTGAGGTTGGACTCAAAGGTCAGAGGTCAAAGTTTGACGATGGTCAACAGTCCATATCTGGTAACTGGCCAGTTCTGTAAAATGACCCGTATCTTGTCCATGACAATAGATCAGGGGACCAGTCCATAATTTTTCCACAACAGTCTGTCACCAGATTCTACATTGTCTCTGAAATTAGTTACACATGTCCAGTCAGTAGGCTCACAGGGGGCTGGAAGAAGTATGGCTGTAAAGATGGCAGCCATGGGACCAGTCCTGGTGCGTGATAGAACGGCACCATCTGATGTTCTGGCTGGACACAGTAGCAGGAGGGGATGCCAAGGTGGTTGTAGGTCATGCGCGTTGGCGGGTGTCTGTCTCTCTGTGGTCGCTGGTACGGCAACTCCTCGGATCCAGCAGCAGCACTTGAGGGAGAAGTATCCAGTGAAGGTCCATCGAGCAAGTTTCCATCCGGTACATCCATTGTCTCACCTAGCAACTCTTCAACAGGTGCATTCAACTCCTCCAGCTGGTCTCTCACTGGGGGCTCTGCTGGCGGTGTCAATGGAGCTTGTGGTCCAACTATCTTTTCTGCCAGTGGAGGCCTGTGTCTAAGTTCTCTTTCGGATTCAGCAAATGCCTCATGTCTGTTCACTGGCACTATGGACCGGAGTGGCTCGTAACAGTGTTCGTACTCCTCACTACTATCATCGTCAGATTCCAGCGTTTGAGGTACAGACTGATCTTTTCTCTCTTTACGTTTTCCTCCAGTTTTGGCCAACTCTGGTTGTGTGTCAAAAGGTAAGTGATCACAGGGCATCAGCAAATTTCTGTGAAGAACTCTTAAGCGTCCCTTTCCTTTTTCTGGTTTTACTTCATAAATGGGTAAATCAGAGCCCATTTGTCTCACTACTGTGTGAACTGTGTCCTCCCAATAGTTGCAGAGTTTCCCGGTTCCTCCTCTGGGTGACAGGTTCTTCACCAAGACACGATCCCCAGGTTGCAGCACTGAGCTTTTCACTTTTGTGTCATAATATCTCTTGCTTCTCTCAGCAGCCTGCTTAGCGCTCTGGTTCGCGATGATGTATGCCTCCTCCATACCGTGCTTCCATTTTTCAACATAGTCTCGCTGGTTACTGGAACCTGAAGTCTCATGCAGTCCAAAGAGCATATCAACTGGAAGTCTTGGTGATCTCCCATACAAGAGGTAGAATGGAGAGTAGCCAGTTGTCTCACAACGTGTACAGTTGTAGGCGTACACCAATTTGTTCAAAGACTCCTTCCAGTTGGATTTCTCTCTCCGTCAGCGTCTTGAGCATTTGCAGCAGTGTTCTGTTCATTCGTTCAACTTGGCCGTTTCCCATCGGGTGATACGGTGTCGTCCGGGACCCAGCCACCCCGCTGAGTTTCTGTAACTGACTGAACAGTTGATTTTCAAACTCTCCTCCTTGGTCGTGGTGGATGCGAGAGGGGAAACCAAACTTCAAAGCAAAATCATTAAAGACCAGGTTTGCAGCAGTTTTTCCTGACTTTGACGTGGTGGCGTATGCCTGGGTGAAACGTGTAAAATTATCAACAATGACCAGTATGTACTCATATCCACCTTTACATCGGTCAAGGTGGAGGAAATCAATGCATACCATCTCAAATGGTTGTGTTGTCACCATGTTTGTCATGGGGGCCCTCGTGTCACGGCAGGGCTTTTTCTGTCTTAGACAACTGCAAGTTCTTGTGACATAGTGCTCGATGTCTGACTGCATATATGGCCAGAAGAAACGATCGCGTACGAGAGACACTGTACGATCAGCTCCTTGGTGTCCCATGTTATCATGCAGCTCTTCCAACACTTTCCTCTTATATTTTTCTGGCAAAACCAGTTGTTTGCGGGCAGTGGTAGTTCTGTACAGGATGCCATCACCATCTATCGTCAACTTGTCCCACTCTCTGAACAAACATTTAGTCTGTGTGCTGAATGTACTCAGCTCCCTAGCTGGTGGCTTTGAACCTGACAGTTTACTCTTAAACACATGACAGATGGCCAGGTCACATTTCTGTTCTTCCCTTAACTGTTCAGTCGGTATTTGGCTGATTGATGCGGTGGCTAGCTCATTTTCAGCCAAAACTGACATGGATGCAGCTGTGAAGGTCCAAGTTGCAGGGGACATGGTCTGTGCTTCCACAGCTTGGGTAGTTGCAGTGATGATGTGAGGCGGCAGTTCTTCAGAACATTCTCTCATCAACGACTCAACATCCAACGGCAATCTTGAAAGAGCGTCAGCATCACCATTCTCCTTCCCTGGCCTGTACTTAATCGTGAAGTAGAAATCAGCCAACTCTGCCACCCACCTGGAAGTAGTTGCATTCAGTTTTGCGGTCGACAGGATATAGGTGAGTGGGTTGTTATCACTGTACACAGTAAAAATTGGAGCATAGTACAGGTAGTCGCGGAACTTATCAGTAATTGCCCATTTTAAAGCCAAAAATTCTAGTTTACCTGCATGGAGGTGATAGTTCTTTTCAGCTGCCGTCAATGTGCGAGAACCATAGGCAATGACTCTGAGCTTGCCTTCCTGTTTTTGGTACAGTACCGCTCCAAGACCTTGATGTGATGCGTCAGTGTGTAGAACAAATGGCTGAGTGAAATCAGGGAAACCCAATACTGGTGGATGGAGCAAACACTCAATCAATTGTTCAAGTACCTGCTGGTGCTGGTCTGTCCATACGATCAGCTTTCTGGAGGGAACAACATGATTCACTTTCTTGAGTCTTTGTTTTCCTTTGCCGTTACTGCCAACTGTCTCATCAGGTCCTGCTTTTAGGAGGTCATACAAGCAGCTGGCTCTTTTTGAGAAGTCTTTGATATACTGCCTGTAATAGGTGAGTAGACCCAGCATTTTTCTAAGTTGGCCCACCGTCTGTGGTCGGATGTCTTTCAGCGTTCTCACCGCTTCAAGGTCAGCAGGATCCACTTTGTTTCCCTCTTTAGAGACGATTCTGCCCAAGTAGCGGATCTCTGCCTTGAATAGGTCACACTTACTTGGCTTGAGTTTAATGCCGTATTCTCTAAGACGTTGCAGCACACTTTTTACGTCGTTGACATGGTGATTGAAGGTTTTACTGAAAACCAACGTGTCATCCAGATATGGAACACAGATTTCATCACGGAGTCCTTCCAAGCATTCCTCCATGCAGCGTTGAAATGCTGCTGGGGCGTTCATGAGGCCGAAAGGGATACGAACCCACTCGTAGAGTCCCCATGGAGTTACAAACGCTGTCAGCGCCCTACTCTCTTCTGACATGAATCCCTGATGGTAAGCTTTTCCTTGATCTAGGAGGGAAAACCAAGATTTCCCACCTAGACTGTTCATGATATCCTGAACTCTGGGGATAGGCTGACGATCTGGGTGGGTCTTTCTGTTCAAGTCTCTATAATCTATGCACAACCGTAGGGTGCCATCTTTTTTTCTGACGCACACAACTGGTGAGGAGTATGATGATTTTGACTTTCTGACCCAGCCATGTGCTATTAGATCGTGAAGGTAACCTTTCATTTCCTGATAGAGTGGGCTAGGCACAGATATGTACGAGCGCTTGACTGGTTCAGTGTCTTTAAGAGAAATGGACATCTGCAATTTGTTGATATAGCCAATGTCATCATCCGTTCTGGAGAAGGAGTGACACTCTTCTCGAAGCATCCGTTTCACTGTTGCTCTCTGATCCTCTCCGAGGTGACTTAGATCCACAGGTGGATCCCATTGCTCACTGTTATGACTTGTAGGTTTCATGCTCGTGTGATTCACTGTGGCTTGTGTTTCACTCTTCTCAAAGATCTGAGTGGGCAGGACCGTCATAATGTTCTCTACAATACCGATTGCAGTACGTCCTGGCAACGTTATGTCGTGGTCTGTCGTGTTAGAAACATCAACAGTAATAACTGGAAGCACACCTTTCCTGACTTTCACTAGTGTGTCGTAAAACTCAAGACCATCTGGCCACTCTGGGTTCAGGTCTGGCTGGAACAGCATGGTCATGTCCTCTTTAAAGGGCTGCGCAGCTACACGACAGTCAATTTGGATGCAACTGCGTTTTGAAACTGCAACATCTTCTCTCTTTGTTTTTACTGCATATTCACTTGTTTGCTCCGTGCTTACAGCTTGTATGAAGGCTTTTACCTTGCTTCTTTTGAGTCTTGGGAAAGCTTTCCTCACTGTGTTGTACTGTTTTGTCTTTTCAGTCTTTACGAGGATATGTTCGATAACATTGAAGCCTATGATGGGACGAGACAGGTGCCAACCTTTCATCACAAGCACTGGAATTATCAGTTTTTCAGCTTTGTCAGTTTCAGAAGCTAACCTAAAAGTCATTTCAATCCATCCCAAATAAGGCATTTCAGTTCCATTTGCAGCAGTCAATGTCAGATCATTAGGTGAGTCCAAGATCTCTGAAACATTCCTCAACGTTGTTGTTGGTAAGTGTTCCTCTTTCCATCTTTCATCAATGGATACCTGAGAACCTGTGTCCCATAGAGCTTGAACATGGTGGTTATTCAGGTGACATTCAACAAGACACTGCCGACCAACTAGTGAGGTGACTTTGTGGGCGTGGTCAGCTCGAGTTGACAGCGGTGGATCATTGGCCTTTTTCTCTTTACCGGAGGATTTTTCACAGTAGCTTGACATGTGGGTACATCTCTTCTTATGTTCAGCCCAGTTTTGTTGTTGACATGTTTTGGAACAGTACAGAGTTTCTTTACAGGATGAGCATTGTTTCAGTCTGTCAGGTGAAGCAGCACAGCCACAGTTTAAACATTTCTGGGACTTCTCACTGGTTATGGTTAACACCCGTCCCTCGGTGTTGACCAGTCCCCGTTTAAAGGGACCCTCTCAGGTTGTCTGGCTCCTCTGTATTTACATCCAGCTTGGAAATGTTCTACACTTCCGCATCGGTAGCAGTGCATACAAGGTTCATTCAATCCGGTCTGCTGGCAGGCAAAACATCTCCGTGGAGCACGTGTAACACGGTTGGCAAAGTGACTTGGTCCATACTGAGGCTGACTGTACTGGTTGTAAAGCCGCTGTGGTGTAGCAGATGTCTGTGGGCCTCTATCCAGAAAAACTGGTGGTGGGACATCGGGTCGTGGCTGAAACCGAGGCTGCTGTAAACTTTCTTTAATCTGCGCTATTTCTGCACTGAGGCCCTTTAAAGAAGCTACACCTGTCCGAAGCGCCTGTATTTCAGTCAGCAGTTCAGGAGAGACCTTGGTTTGGGCTTCCTTCTCTGGGCACTTAGTAGTTAGCAAATTGTCTGATTGCACTACACTTGCACTTGTAGCTGACTGTGGGGTGGTGAACTTCTTTTTATTTCTCCTTTCCATCTCAGTAGCACAAGCAGTGTTTAACCTCTCTAGCAAAAGCTCATCTGCGTTTTCAGAATCTAGTAAGAGGGGCTGCATATCTATCCTGATGCTGTCATTTTGGAATCCAGTGAGTAATGTGTGCAGACACATGCACTGAACTAAGGTTGGGTCATACTTCAGTCCGGATTCTGACTCCTGGGAAGCAAACAGTACTTTCTGCTTCAAATCTAAAACTCGCATGAGGAAACTCTGGGGGCTTTCTTTGCTATTTTGTGCTTCTGCAGCTAACTGTTTGTAAAGTTCAGTGGCACTTTTCTCTTGGAAGTGTGAGCGCAGGATACGTCTAAGTGTAGAGAGTGTCAAGTGAGGTTTTCCTTCCAAATAGCTGCGTAACTGTGAGCCGGGGGAAATAGATCTAAGTACAGCATCTACTATCTCTATTTCAGAATAATTTCGGTTAAGTCCATTCTCAATCTGATGAGCAAGGCTGGAAAAAGTAAGTTTCTCCTTCTGACCTAGTTCGCCAATTTGCCCTGCGATCTTGAAATCTTTGCGCCAACCTGTATTCTGCTGCAACCTGCACTGTGGACTGATGCTCGGTTGGGGCTGGTACTGCGTCTCAGGATCCCGAGAGGTAGCAGAGAGCGGCTCCACTCGTGCCTTGGTATGCTGCTCGGCAGTTCTTGTCTTGTCTTTGTTGCTCTTTGTCGCTGCTGTTAACACAGCTTCCTCAGCCTGTGGCGTTCCAGGACCTGTGTCAGTGGTTAGATCTGCGATGTGATCATTTAGGAGTAACAATTCTGACATACCTTCATCTTCCAGCTCTGACAGCCCTTCTCTGTCCAGGTATTACATAATATGCGTCAGGACCGACATGCGTGATTTCCCTTCAATCCTCGTTCTCTGCTCACCAATAATATGTAGGAAATCACACACTGCCAGCAAATCGTCTTTTGTGAGTGTATGTAGCTTTATCGCTATCTCCTCCTGGAGCTCTTCCTACGCCGTCATGATCACAGGTCAGTTGAAACGCTTACTGTGCAGGAGTTGACTACGAAGTGGATGTTCGTTGATGTCCTCGATGATCTTGACTGGTCTCGGTGACATGTACTCGGTCCACAGCTTCTAGCTCTCCTCGAACAGCAACACCTTTCACACTGCGCCTGGGTTATTTAATGGGGGGGATTTAGCTGCCTCAGGGTTCAGTTGCCTGGTCGTAGACACCAAACGTCTAAAGAGCAATCCCAGCGGTGCCTCCAAATGTTACGCCCCTGGATAAGGGGAGAAATAATCACATGCGTGATATAGTGATGTTTTCACAGCAAGTTGCTTAACTCGAATTTACTCAAGACACATTTACAATATAAACATTCACAAAACAAACAGCATTTTTACATAGATACAGCAACAGATGAACCAAACAACACAACTACATTCCACAGCAATGAGCCTAGCCAACAGGCTAATCGGCGCTAGCTTACGGGCTAATCGGCGCTAGCTTACGAGCTAATCGGCGCTAGCGCTACATATACAAATACCCTCTACACTTTATCTCTGGACCTATCCCAACAACATACATTCTATCATAGCCTCGGACTCATTACACATTTTACCACTGCAGAACAACGTCACCCTACCTGGATAAGGGGAGAAATAATCACATGAGTGATATAGTGATGTTTTCACAGCAAGCTGCTTAACTCGAATGAGGAAAACACCGCGAAATCACTCCCAGTATCCAGGCGCAGCCAAAAGCAATCGACCCCAGATAACTGATCAGGCTACTTAGTAGATGACAGACAAAACAATTTCCTATCAACCCTCAACACAAATAGGTACAATAAAGCATGGACAAATCACCATTCAAAATAACAGATCAACAATAGCATTTACACTTATTACACCTGCTATGTACAATAACAATTAATAATAATAACTTTATTTACATAGCACCTTTAAAAACAATATTTACAAAGTGCTCCACAGAGAGTCAAAGCAAAACAAGTGGAATAGCAAGAAACCAATAATACATTTAAAAGTATATATAAAAATAAAATGGAAAATTAAAAAATAAATAAATTACAAATAAATTTAAAACAGCCAACTAAATTAGGGAAACCAAAGTTCTGCATAAAAAGACTAGATCACTTAAAAGCAGTTATAAAAATGGGTTTTAAGAAGTGATTTAAAAGAAGTTACTGATGCTGTCAACTTTTGATTTAAGCCTCAAATTGGTATAGTTCACTTAGATAAGAAAACAAAACACAACTAAGAATATGAAATGACCATTCCACTTCAACGCCTTCCACTAGACTGCTGTGTGGACGTCTGACCCCCCCTCTCATCCCAGTAAAGTAGACACTTCTAGTGTGCGGGGAGGGATCCACAGTGACCACAGGCTGAGATAGCAAATTATTGTCTCAATTGTCTTTTTCACTCATGCAGTTCCTTTCGTGGCAGTCACGGGGACGAGGTCGCTGCTGGTGTCAGCCTACCTGGAGCACCGCACAGGCAAAAGGGAGGTCAGTGAAGAGCTCAGGGTTTACTCCCTGTGGTGCTCACTGGTTGCAACATGGACATTACAACTAATTAGATAGCAGAAATATAAACACTAACACATTGTAAGACAAATGTACACAAAAAGGGAGAAATGACATTGACATTTAAGTGTAATAAACTAAAATTGCTGTAAAATTGCCTGGATCAAAAATGTAGGTTTGAAGTTTAAATCTTCCCCATAACGTTGTACATCTTTTCCTTTGCCAGGTCCGTCTTATTGCTGTGGTGCTAAGGAGTGAGACAGTTGCCTATCGCTGCGTCCTCCGGTGTCAGGAGCAACTCCACATATCTGAAGGCGTCAGGCAAATCCACACCGATCACTTTGGTTTTGCCTATGGGACTGCAGACATCATGTGTCCTCTCCCCTCAAGCTGTGAGACCCCATCTCATGTCGCTGTGACCTCCGCTGCATTAAACTCTGAAGGTAATGAAGGGTTCGGTGACTTTGGTCCAGACTGAAATATCTCTGGTCAGATATCCATGGTGGCCAGAAAATGAACCCTGTCGACTTTGGTGATCCTCTGATCAGCCGCAATCCAACAGTTTCCACACATTTTGAAACATCAGCAGCAAATGATTGAATACATTACGAGTATATTCCCACGGACATCAAAAGGCATTCGATATCTTCCACAAAATTCCTTTTTTTTGTAGGCGTTTTTCAAACTGTGTTTTTTTTCTGTGGACACTAAGATACACTTCACGAAGAGTTTTTGGAAGTGAAGAACCAGAAGGCCCAGAGTGACTCCTTTCCCTTCAACTTCACCGTCTGCCTCTCCACCATGTTTGACTTCACCAACGTGCTGCAGGTAACGTTACGTTACATTGCTTTTAGAGTTATTTACTTTATTAAGACCCACATTAGAAATAAAAGACTTGTTTATGCTGACCAAGACAGGCAGGCATTAGAAATAAAGAACAAAATAAGAAACCCAGCTATGATATTTAAATCTCCACAATAATATCTAATTAATGCTTCTACTATTTGCCTGTAATAATGACCAAGACCAGGCCTTTTGTCTTGTGCCTATAGCGTGACAACCAAATATTTGTGTTGCATTGCAGCTGGTCCAGAGTTTGGAAATGATGCAGTTAATAGGGGTGAACAGAGTGGTTGTCTATAAGACCAACAGCAGCCTTGAAACACAGCGCGTTCTGGACTACTACACATCCAAAGGTGGAGTATTTTTATTCAATTATGTGTATGTTTGTGATGTGTGTTGTATGCGTGTTGTCTCAGTTCACAGCACAAACAGCAGCAGTGGTATTTTATCCAGCCATCCCTTTTCCACTCCCCCTCTTTCAGCAGCATTGTGAGAGCAGAGCAGCACAACTCCTTTCCCCTCTTCCTTTACCTCCCCAGGAGGAGGATAACAAGTTGTTCCAACGTTCAATATCCTGCTTTCCAGGTCCAGGATTGCAATGCGTTTCCTCATTAGTGCAAACTCTTCCCTAAGATACCTTATCTTGCTTGTTTCGATGTATTAGTGGACAATACACAGGCTACTATGGGGCATAGCCTACGCCAAGAACGCCAGTCAATGTGGCTAAACGTTCTCTTAACATGCTCAACAATATGCTCATAGACTAACTCTCAACAGGCTAGCAGGACAACAACAACATCCCACAGCACTCTCTCTGCCAAGCCCAGGTATGCCACCCACCCCTATAGGATGAGTGACAGGTTAACAGCTTCACAGGTTATGAGACCATTATGGAACTTCTGAATTCAGTAAATGCAATAACCATTCCTCTTATCTGGAACAACGTCATCCTGTAAACACAATAACACTTCCAACATAAGAAATTAACCTCACATGTCTGTCACTGGAGTATTAGGGTGGACCCAAATGCACGACTCTGGAGACAGAACTGGAAAGTAATTGACTTTACTCAAAGTTCCAGCAGGAACAAAACAGACGGGAAAAGATGAACACACTTGGTAACGCTGGAGAGCTTCACAAAGAACACAAGACAATCTGGCAGAGGACAAGTGGAAGTGAGGGAGCTAAATAGGGAGGGACTAATGAGGGGATGGGCTGCAGGTGAGAAGGGCGTGAGGACCAGGTGAAGGGAATGAGGGACTAACGAGGTGATCAGAGGCAGGTGAGAAGGGCGTGAGGACCAGGTGAAGGGAATGAGGGACTAACGAGGTGATCAGAGGCAGGTGAAGGGAGTTGGACTAACGAGATGGGAAGCAGGATCTGGTATGACATGATAGTTAGTGACAGGATGAAAACAACTAATAAAAAAGGAAGGTGAAGATACATCGACTGATTTCCTGCACACTCATTTAGAAACGCCTCTAACGGAGAATTATGAATGAAGTCAAAGCGAATATGCTTCAGGTGCTCCTGAATCCCACGTTCACCCTACACTGCATTCATAACCATCCCAAAGGGAAAATGCAATATTCCTACGAAAACAAGTTGAAACAAGTTATTCACAACCATAATAAGCAGAGAAAAGGGATTCCCCTCGTCTGACATCACCACAGGATACCCAACCAAGTCTCCAAACAATATCTTGCCAACAAAGAACTACTCGTATCTTAGTTTATGGTCTGGCCCTAGAGCCACAACAAGTAAGGTCAGCACATGCAAGTGTTTTATTTGAAAAAGGTTGGATTAGTTTGACAAATGTAACAAAATTATTCATATCTGAGGTCCACTGAGGGAATGAGAAATAAAAAATACAGCAAATTAAAAGTCCAACATAGAACAAGGAAACTGGAAAATAGAAACTGTAGCCAGTGCACATTTGAGAAGTTTGCCTTTTAAGAACAAAAGACTTATATTCAACCCACACCGTGCTCTTTTCCATGAGCACTTCACCCATGAGCTTGGCCAGCTGACTCCAATTCATTGATGTCTTTCAGTTCCAACCAACCAGTAACACTGAAAGACAAACAACACAACAACAGAGACAACAATCTGGCCATCGCAATACCAAGGCTATACAATATACATCATCTACTGGAAGAAAACAAGCAATTCTTGAATCAGAAAGGCAGCACCCTTATATTGACTCAATGGAATCCTTTGGTTCATGGGTACATTTTTTTGCCGCTGTGATGCTTCGCCTGTGAGATTGGCAGTCGAGTCTGTCTCCTTGGATTGAATGATCAACTATGTGGACTCAGCCTTGCTAATATCCCCGGATACAACAGAAGTGCTGAGTGAAAATCCACTAACTGCTCACATGTGTTCACTGATGTCTCCTTCCTAGGTCTAGTTGAGGTGATTCCTTGGTCTCTGTCCAGATTTCTGAATGTATCTCGCGGCTGGCTGCCCCTACACGGTCCAGGTGACCTCCACTACTTTGGGCAGATTCCTGCTCTTAATGACTGTGTTTATAGACACATGTACCAATCCAGATACGTGGCCCTGCATGATATGGATGAGCTCATACTGACCCAGTCAGTCCAAAGGTAGCACATTGTTTAAGAAACTACATGAAATGAGACGTCTTTGGATAAGTTAACCTTTAGCCTCACAGTACACTGACTGCATAAAGTAAAATCTCAGATCACACACTCCTGAATAGTGATGAGTACATTTTAACATGTAATACATTTGATGTAACAAAAAGATAACAATTAAATATACATGAGACCTGTACATTTCATAGGTGTGTTTACAATTCAATTCAATTAAGCTTATTTTCACAGCCCAACATCTTGGGACACCTTGAAACAAAGTATATCTTTATGTGATCATAATGACCTGAGAATTGTCCTTGTTAATACAGCAGTTATTGACGTCTCAAAGGACGATTTGTAAATATTTACAAATGCAACATTCTATACATATCCATGTGTGCTTCCAAATTCATTACAATGTGTTGTTGTGTGTTATAAGGCAATTATTAATAGTTTATATACTGCTTTTCGATGTAAATGTGTTTAAAAAAGGTGTGTAATGTGTATTCTTTTCATCATTCTATTACCAGTTGGTTGGAGCTGATGCCTCTGCTGGAACATAAATATGGAGCTGACAAGTGTTACATGTTTGAGAATAACGTATTCCCTACCACCGTCACGTCTC
>CM070099.1:6500378-6542878 GCA_036178185.1 Liparis tanakae | reverse complement strand
TTCTTGACATTCCACTTGTTTTGCTTTGACTCTCTGTGGAGCACTTTCTAAACATTGTTTTTAAAGGTGCTATATAAATAAAGTTATTATTATTATTATTATTATTATTATTATTATTATTATTATTATTATATAACTAACACAGTAAACTGTTGCATTGTCCTCATCAGTTTGATAAATGTCGGAATACCGATTGTGTTCTTAAAAAGACTGAATGTGCAGCCTTGCAGAATGTAATGAGAAAGTAAATGTATGTGAGATCATTTGTCAGACGATATGTACAATCTGTTTGATTAATTTGTTGTTGATACTTTGATAAATTACTATAAAATTCATACTTGAATTCAATACACATTTTTCAGTTTTACAATGATGAATCTTGTTTTTTGCCTCTTTGTGTGTCTCAGTTTGTCACAGAATCATATCAAAAAGGTTGAAGGCGCGTTCAGGGTCTGACTCAATTCAGTCATTTTGAGCTCAAATGGGCCAGTGTTACAAAGGCAGCCTAAATGTGAACACAGCTGTACCATGGACTGTCAGTAGCAAAGTGAAGTGTGCTAATTGCAAATGAACTTGAGAAGAGATTGCTGAGGTTGGAGGGCCAACGGCTGGTGGCTTTTTATGAGGGAAGGGACCGCCTCCCTACATGTGTACACTGCTGGAGCCAATGACAGGCACCGACCCTGAGGCCTTCGCTGCAGAGGGTCAGTGAGACCACAGCCTGGCCAAGACATCTAGGATGTCTAAATGCAGAGGTTCAACTACATCTCTTAGTGTTTGATATCAGGGTGACAATAATCCACATCAACTGAAGTGATCTGAATGCTTTCTATAGATTATTGGTATTAAATATGGACAACACTGAGATGTAAAGCATCCAATTTAAAGAGAAACAAATAGCATTGTCACTAAATCTCAAGTTGTCACATTATTATTTGTAACTTTATCTCTTATCAGTGAGTGCTAAATAAATAAATATATTCAGTTTTAAAATATAAGAGAATCACTTAAGGTCAAAGGTCAAGGTAACTGCTCTCCAACTAATAGTATTAACATCCTTACATTACACATGTATAGAAAATGAACAACATGTTCATACAGCTCAAAACAATTGATACATTATGAATGTTAAATTATCAAATTAAAAGATAATGCTCTTATTATTGAATTGTTTGTATATTACTTAATTTGATAAACTACATGTTGTTTATGATTTAATTGTATTGCTGTCTATGTAGGTAATTGCAGGACCAGACAGTTTTGAGTTGTTATGGGCCTGTCTTGAAGAGTTATTTTCCCAATAAGGGTTAGCCTAATAACTAATTTAGCTTCAGCAAATTAAACATATTTTCATGTAATTATGTTTGTAATAATGTACATATTTTATCTGAACACTTTGGAAATGTTGAATGTTCAACATGGTGCTAACCAAGCTATCATTTGACTCTCGTCAGTCTTGGCAGTGACAGATGTTTGTTGTGTGAACCACTCACTGCTGCTGCCAGACTGCAACAGCCATCTTGACTAAAGGATGATGGAAGCAGTTTCCATGGCAACTCCACGTTCCAGAATCAAACCCAGAGATGACTGTGTGTGCCTCTCCCACCAGGCCCCACCCCCAACAACCTCCCCCACCGCGCTGCACCCCTCCAGAAGCCTCACAGCACAAAACACATTACACAACGTTACCACCTATTTTTCATTCATGTCTTCCCCTGGCATTCTCCTTATACGACTTGACCCTAGAGCATTGACCCATCCCCCACTCCCCTCCTAATAAACCAACAGAGGGAAATATCAATTGGGCGTGGACTTGAGCGAATTGCTTTGTTCTTCACATACCCCCTTTGGCACTTCTAATTTTCTCCTCTCTACACAGTCTTAATTTTCCAATAAACTCATCAAATGCCCTGATCCCAACCCCCATACCACTACCACCTGACTCCACTCAAAACACTGTACCATCCATAACACACAGGACCCCCCCCCCCCCCCCCCCCCGTCCCACTGCCTTCCCCTGCACCCTCTCGTTTCCCCGCTGTCATAACAGTACCTCACAATGTTCTTTGATTGTTGATATGCAATACATTGGGGTCGCGTGAGGCAAGATCCAGGAGAATAGAACACGAGAACATGTGCTCTGAGACTAATCACTGAGCTAAAGTCTGTCTCATGGCGGTAATTGCAGCATTTGTTATGTAACAGTACATTTGTTGTGTATTTATACTGCAAACACTCTGTGCTGCCCATCAATGTGACGCTGAGAGGTGATAAACTGCATCCTTTGTCCTTTTAAGGGAACTGGGCGGGATCTAAGGAAGCCACACCCCTTTGCACCAGAAAGACTCCATCCCGCAGTCAGTTTATGAGATTTCAACTGTTCTGCATATTACCTACCCCCTCCGCATGCTATTGGGTTCCGTAGCTCCTCCTATCAGCCATCTGACCAATGCTGCACGTAAGCCACTCCCCTCATCTCCCCCTTTCCCGTCTCATCTTCCTTACTGTCCCCTTCTTCTCCCAGACAGACCCTGCCCTTTCCTTTCTGTCGCCCGGTCTGAGGATTTTCTCGTCGCGGGTTGGACTGACAATGGGAAGCGTTGTCAGCGGCCTGCATGCGGACACCCCACTCCCTCCTGCTGGGTCTTCATGTGAGTACAATCTGGACATATTCACGTCTTTTTTTATTTTATGATATCGCATTTCTGCCCTCTCATCTTGTGTGTGCCGTCACGTGGAGTCCTAAATAATAAAGCACAATGCCTGGAATGAGTGCAGATTCATATTTGATCACTCCATCCCATCCATGCATCTGTGCATTGGTAAAGTACCCCTGACTGCTAGGATGCGCGCTCTGTTTGTGTTCACCCGTCATCACAAACATTACACGCCGTGCATTGCAGCCTCATTTAAGAGCAACTGTTGCACTAAAACCCTCTACTGATGTGATTCTCCATTGCTTCCTCAATCAGCCCACACACACACGCACACACACACACGCGCGCGCGCACACACACTTCTCCATTTTAGCTCCCAGGCGGCCCTGGCTGCTCTTGTGGCAGGTGGGCATCTCTTTAGCACTCTGTCATCAGGCATACGCGCTCCTCTGTGAAGAGGATTATCCATCTATCGTTGGGTTTCTGATCTGAATGTGTATGGCTTATGTCGGGAGCCACACGTGAATCAGCGGCTTGTTTGCTTCTGTCATTCTGTTGCATTGTACCGCAGCAACAGCCAATGCATCATTTTCAAACCTCTGGCTTAGACCGCAAAGCATACGGTTCAGTGGTTCCCTTTGGGTCTTTTGTTCTACAATATAGGTGTTTTTTTTCTTTTCTGTCTGTAAAACCATCTCAACAGGTTTACTCCCTTGGCTGTGTCACTACTGTGTGCACTGGACAGTCCTGGATGCTGCGCCTGAGGGCAGATACTGAGCAGGGGTTACATGTCTGTCTCTGGCCGGGAGGGTTTCTTTCAGCTTGTGTAAATGAGCTTGGAGTGTGATGCCTAGTGTTTGGCTGTGTTTGTACAACTGTGTTACAAACAAGGGTGCTATGTTGACTCTACCAGCACTCTGTAAATGAAATATTGACCCAGTTGGACTGCTGGGAAAAGAGTTCAAGGTGTACAGTATCTTAGAAGGGACTATATACAGTTTCTGAATGAATATTGCAGTAATGAAGATGAAGGTGGAGTCTATTGTTATCGGTGCAGCCAGAACAACTTGAATATAAACAATGTAATACATATGTTGATTAATCAGGATTATTTCCTCTGATCATTCAGTCATTGGTTTAATAACCTCATCTCCAGGTTATATTATGTTCATGTACATTAGGCATGTTGCAATACCTTTTTGAAGGGTTTATTTGCTTAACCCAAGCAATGAACTCAAATGATACAAACCAAAAATGATTGAATTCAATATCGGTTGAAATACGTCATTTAGCTTCTCCTCTGAGATTCCAATTTGTTGTCTCAAGAATATTAATTAATATTGTACATACTTTTGGATCTTTATACTTAACCTGTAAATACTAACCTGAAGTGTAGGCATTAACCATATTGCAGTGCAATGACTTTAGCCTATATGAGAGTACAGAGACAATACAGACAACGTGTTAAATATTGTGTTTGCTCAGCTTAAAAGCATGCTGTAATACATTTGCTAAATTAATAACTACTTCAGTTTTATATAATTTCCCCTAATAGATACTCATGGTTCTTTTTCAGACTGGGAACTGCATATAGATGTTGATGACAACGGATAGTATTTTGCTCATGATACTGCATGCATTGTAGGTCTGCACTTCAGAATGATGAAATACATTTTTAGACTCTGTAATGTGCCTTCTTTTAAGATGGATTTTCCTGAATTGCATGTTTCGCTTTGGCCATTTTCATGAAAGCCCGCACTTTCACTGGTCGAGGGCATTTTCACTAGTAGGTTCTGTTCATGATGCATCACAAGTACACAATGACATCACCTTTTGAGGAGGCAATGTAGCCACAACAAAGATGATGTAATAACAAAAATCTAGTCAAACGCCAAAATCCAATCCAAGTTTCATCATAAAATGAGATTTTGTTTGCGAGTTGTAACACGACTGACACTCCATCACACAAACCACTGCAAGTGTCTTTGCACAGGAAAACGTGTGCTAGACATCATGTGATCTGAGTCAGCGAATGAGACGCCACAGTCCCTCTGTAGCCCTTACTGAGGTGGATGAGGGTCGCAGGAGCTCTGATCGGCCTTTTAGAATAAATCTGTAGCGCATGCGGCGCCTGCAGACACACTGCCTGCATGCTGCAATGTATTTTGTATTTTGTGAGAGTGGGAGAGACACACACACGTCTCCTGGGTCCTGACCCCCTTTTTGTTCCAGTGTTGATTAAAAACTGCTGACTGCTGTACTTGACATGATGTGGTCACTTTCTGTCAGACCGTATCAATCGAATGTCTGCAGACAACGGCATACGAAAGACAACCGCTACGATGTTAGTCTAATTGAGTACCGTTTTACTTCTTATTTCATTGTTTGGCATTGCTGCTTTTTAATAAGCATTTATGCTTTATTTTACATTGTTCTACACCTGTTATTATGTCTATTTTGTTCCTTATCTCCAGCTTTTTTTCTATTTTTATTGTAGTACATTGATGGAGAAAAAATAGTCAGTTATGCACACATACTAATTAAGCTGATTTTAATTCTGAACTACTAATTTTACTTTAATTATGATAAATCACTGTTTTTAAACATTATTATAGATTTAGTCATCAACTTTTGGCTTTGCATTTATTATATTTTTAACTTTACAATTACAAGCACTGGGCCCAGCTGTAGATGCGATAATCTCTACGGAAATAATATGAATACTAAACAAGCTGCAGTTAATGTGGAGTCGGTTATACATTATGTGCACAAATATGGTTATTATTTCATTATTACCCCACGTCCACTGCTATGACAGGTCTGACAGAGACTGATTTATTGAGACAGATTCTTTCATCTGATGCGTCGAAGTGTACGGGGAGCTTGTTAGTTTGGGGAGCATCGCTTTCTGTAATGTGAGAATACTGATTGATGATTCATCTTAGCGCCAGGCAGCCTCCCTGGACACAACAGCCCTCAACACTTCAATCACAGAAACGGGCTCTTAATCTCGGAAATGTAATTTTTCTGGATTTCTCGTTCTCTGGTTTACGTCATCCTTGTTGTTCTAATCTAAATAGTACAAATGTTCTTTGGATTGTTACTGCGAGTACACATGGGACCATGAAATCAGTCATGCTGATGGAATATCTGATGAAATCATATTCCATCAGATATTGTTGTAAATTGTCTGAATGGTCACATATTTCCCATTTTAGTTTTTTGATTTATTATTTATGGTAAATTGAAAATGCTTTTTAGAAATGTAATTTACGTATTAAAATGCGTCCCTGTTGCTCATTCAAAGTCTCCGGTGCATCACTTACTCTGCCTTCTTCCTCTCTCGGTCAAACACGAGTACTTCATTATTACAATCTACATGCTTCCTTGCAAGTAAAACAAAATAAAATCAATAGAATTCATTAGATCCTTCGATCTTTAGTTCTGCTCACGCAGGAACAATTACTGCATGATGACACACGCACAGGGGCACAACTAATGTGGACGGAAACATTAACTACGCTCTATATATAAACACAATCTGGACTGCACAGTATCTCGGGCCATCACTTCCTATTTCAGGTCGCCAAGACTTTGGTCCATGTATACTGGACCAGCAAACAGCTGACTGCTAAATTAAACAGTTGGAAACTCTGTAGTTTGAAGTCTGTTAGTCTGAAGTCCTCTCCGCGTTGACACGTACAGCAGATATCACAGATTTACAGAGACATGATTATAAATGATGGTGTATATAGTATAACACAGGTACAACTATTATGTTGATGTGCATTTCACACATTTCATTTACACTACACACATACACACACTTAGCATTTTACACACTTTGTATATATTTAATTTAATTTTACACTGACTGCAGTCATTGTCACCAGTATTATATTTGTGTATTTGCATATAAAGTATGTTGTGTGTATATATATTATATATATATATATATATATATATATATATATATATATATATATATATATATATATATATATAAAAAGTATATAAAGTATATAAAGTATGTTGTGTGTATATATGTATATATATATATATATATATATATATATATATATATATATATATATATATTTCACTTTGTGCACAGTCACTGTTTCTGTTTCTTATATGTATATTTTATTCTTGTGTGTTTAGTTTATTGGTGCTACTGTAACAACAAATTTCTCCTTGGGGATTAATAAAGTATATATCTATCTATTACACATAAATGTAAAAAATACTGGATGCAGTTTGAAGAAAAGGTAGTCGCCTCTTGCTCAAACAGGGGGAGAGGAAGCCCAGAGGAAATGCTTTTTATGGCTCTTGAAGTACAAACATCCTGGAAACCTGAGTGGTCACCGCTTCATTTATTAACTTTCAGGGTAAATGTGTTACAATTGTGTGTGTGATTGTGGTAAGCGTAGAATGAACATCCACAAACACCGTTAATCTCTTTGAACATTAGTTTGATGTATCATGAAGAGAAATCGGCCCTAAAACCAGGCCGTGCAGACAAGTCTTCAAGATATTTGCCCCCATCCCAGTACAACAGGGTGGATGGGATGTTATGTGTTTTGCTAAAAGCAGAGACAAATGTCTCTGATGATGATCAAAATAGTGATTATAATGTGCTCTCTGTTCCAAGTGCACAACCCCCAGCGAAAAAAGACAACCATCACTTCATGGGAGCGGTTCAGGCCTGCCCTCGTGTAGCAGACGCGTAGTGACTGTCACTGCTTCCCTGATGGTAATAACACAGGAGTTACATGTCAGGCCAGGTTTATCTGAGTCTACGCGAGGTGAATTGGGATTTGATTTGATGTGATTGCGTCATCAGAGTCCGGGAGACACTAATCCAGGTGGCAGACAGGATGACATAAAGCCACTTAACTGTAATGCAGGGTGAGAGTGGACAGAGATGCTTAGCACTCAAACGGCTTCATTTACAAACAACATTCACATTCGGTGGATCTTCTGCAGGCGTCACGTTCCAGTGTGACGGAGAGCAAACACAGCTCCAAACTGACTGGAACAACTGACCTCATCTGCATGAAGTGCTGATCGTGCAGTTCCTGTGACAGAGCCTTGAAGAAGATCTCGCCACATGCTGCTTCAAACATGACGTTGTACCTCAGATCTAGGTCTCTAGTCTACTTTACTGTCACTTCTATTGTACGTCTCGCAGTTATTTTTATCGCTCAACAGGAATTATTCATGTTGTGTTTTAAATTGAATGAAATGTTACTTTGCTACACTATATTAAGATAAGATAAGATAAGATATTCATTTATTAGTCCCACAGTGGGGACATTTCAGGATCACAGCAGTGGGTGTACATAGAGCATTAATAAAAATAAAAGATACAAATAAAAACAGAAAACACAATACTAAATACTAAAATACAAAATACTAATACTACTACTAAAATACAAATACTAATACTAAATTACTAATACTAAATACTAAACATGAAATACTAATACTAAAATACTAAAAATACTAAATACTAAATACTAATACTAAAATACTAAAAGGGGAAAACAAAGTAAAGTGTTGAGTAAAGTGTTGAGTTTGTCAGGATCTCAGCGATGTGCTGCAGCTGTCAGCAGGAAGGAAGGACCTGTGTTATTATACAATACTATTAGCAATTATTTAATACATATAATATTAGTCTTTTCTGTTTTCTGTTCATTGATATTATTGAGATTTTCTCCAAGCACATGTCCAACTACCCAGAGCTGCTGTCAGGGAGGGACTGTTTTTAAAGGAATATCCTCTTTCTGTGGTGAGACAAGTGGAAGGAACTGAGCCGAGGAGGGAGGGCTGCTGGGAGAACAGGACAGGCAGGGAGGAAGGAATGGGAAGGCGGGGGGGGGGGAGGTTGCAACCCTAAAGGCCGCGTCTAGCCAGCCGAGAGGGGAGGAGCCTGAGGGCTTTGGTTTCGCAAGCTTCCTTATGATGTCACCGTTCAGCTGCTGCCATTCAGAGTCCATGTGAAGGGAGGGCAGCCCAGGGAGGGGAGGGCTTTTGAAAGGGAGACAAGAGGAAGGGGGGGCAGAGGCCCGGCTGTGTGGACAGAGAAAGGGCCGGCGGAGCTCCTGAGTCGGCTGGCCCAGCAGTCACGCAGGAAGGAAGCAACAATGGGGCCTGCATGCCTGAGAAAAGCCCCATCTGCACGATCTTTGTGGCTGAGATCAGGCCTGCTGGAGATATGAGCGCATGCGTGTGGTGTAGAGAGAGAGAGACAGAGAGAGAGAGAGAGAGAGAGAGAGAAGGGGGGGAAAGGAGGACAATAGAAAGAAGGAAAAGATATGAAGGGAGGGGAAGATATGTGGGGGGGGGGGAGCTATGAGCAGATCTGAAATGCCATTGTTAGATCTGGAATGCTCCGTGTTGCAGAGGGACTGCTGCCTCTGAGGCCTGCCTGCTCATGTGAGTCAGGCAATCCGGTTCAATGTACAATTTTTGCAGCCATCTCCTTAAAGGCAGACGGACGGACGGGGTCTGAACTCAGCCAGTCGGGAGTCAAGGGAAGGAACTGGGAGGAATTTGGGGAGTGGCGTTTTAAAAGCTTCCTCTCTCCTCTCCTTACACTCAAAGAAAAGGGGCTTTAGCTCTGGGTGTTCGGCGCTGTGCAGGCCTGGTTAGCCTGATCCCGAGTCCGACTCAGAGAGAAGTTGTGTAGATGCAACGTCGAAGGAGAAAGAACAAACCCTGCTGTGGGAACAGTGGAGGAAAGATGAGGCGAGGCTGAAGGATTGTGCGCTCACAGAGCTTTAATGTACGAATGAAGAGGGGATGGGTGAGTGGACATTAGCTTTGTGTGTATCTACTTTGCATTAATTAGATCTAGACCTCTTATCTGGGATATGAACCATAGCAGTAAAGCAACATGGTGCACACTGCGCTTTAAGATGGGTTATGTTCTTGTGGTGTGTTGAATCACAAAGAATACGGTGTTTGTCCAACAGTTTCGCTTTGAATGACTCCTTTACCAGTTACATAAAACACACATAAAGTGTATCATCAGCGTGCAATGATGTTTCACAGTCCCTGACGATGCATCGCATTCTGATCCACAAGGCTTTTTGCGGGACATCTGTTCTCATTTAATGTTGTTCTTTTCTTGGGTGATACAAGTCAAACACGGCGGTTGTGAAACGCACACTTCAGTGTGTTGCATCCCACGGCTCTCCGCTCACAGTGATCACATTGGCGCTGCGGCCCGGAGGATATATATCCTCCGGGATATATATATATAGTGTGGTCCACTCCAAAGCGGGCTATGTTCCCCTTTTTGTATAAATGTCTCCTAGTTTATAATCTGCTTTGTTTACCCATATTGTGCAGGGCAAGGTAGCGTCCAGCAGCCGTGCTCAGTGTTAATGAACTAACTGAGCGTTAATGCCACTAAACGAGGCGTGTCCTCATCATGACAACCTCATCAGGCTGTTGCTTCATGATCTTGCAAAGACAATAAACCGAAAAGAAACACCTGTGCGTAGGCACAGGTCTCAGATCTCATATCCACAGTTTCTTCAAGCAATGCATCCCAATTGTACTGTAATTCAACATGCCAGAGCTTTTCATACCAAGGATGACACACACACACACACACACACGCACACACAGGCACACACACACACACACACACACACACACACACACACACACTTAGTCGGACACCAATCCTTGAATGTTCATATAAGTACTCCACTTGTATATGGCATCTATCTGAAAATAAATCTAGACGTAGTGGAAGTAAAGAGCTTTAATTTAAGAGGAAGAGTCTGAAGAGTATTAGAGGATGATGCATGACAGGCGTGTGGAGTGACAATAGCAGAAATGAAGTCAGTGGCTAGTAATGTTGTCAGGGTTCGTACGGTCATGGAAAACCAGGCCTGGAAAAGTCATGGAAAAAACGTAAATCATAAAAGTTTTGGAAAAGTCATGGACATGTGTTATCATCACACGTTCATTTACACAGAGTTAAACATAATTAATATGTTTTTTAAAGAAAGACGCTCAAAATATATGTCGGCTCTCTATACTCAACAATTTCTAAATTGTTCATGTTTATACCGAGACTGGTCATGGAAATTTGGTTTAAAGTCATAGAAAATACATGTAAAACTCATGGAAATCCATTGGTCAAAATGTGTAAGAACCCTGTGTTGTCTCTCCGTTCTCTGATACAAGGAGTCGTAGAGGACTGATACACTCTGGGGGAACAAAGGAAACAGAGACTGCTTGATGGTTTCTGATTGTGTAAAGCTGAATAGCGACGAAAACAAATTTAAATCGTAATCTTCTAACGTAAACAAGCTTAAGTGTACCATTGGTTGGAATGATCCTGACGTTACCTAATAATACAGAGGGATGCTGTTTCATAAGCAGTGTTTATGTCATGAAGCAGTCTGCCTGTGTTTTTTTTTACGTACGATATGACTTACATCAGGCCTATCCAGCTAGCGGCCCGGGGGCCGGATACGGCCGTTTGAATTTCCTGTGTTTTGGAATGGAATTACAATCTGAAACTGATTATATAAAGTGGAAGAAAAGAGATGCGTGTGTGACTGTTTACCTGTGGAAATATACATTAGATACATTACTGTTTTTCATTTTTAGCCATTATTTGACCAATATCCCTCACCCCCCCGTGATTATCTTATTCGGCCCACTTGCTACTAAATTGAATAGCCCTGACTTACATAATCTGACCCAGTGATACAGTTTCATGTAACAGCAACTCGCATCTGAACCCAGAGCCAGCAGGCCTCCGGGAATCATCTGGAATTCATCACATGTTAAACATTAAAACGGAGGACATTGTCAGGAATTACACAAGATGCATTTGAGCATTTCTGTGAACAGCATGTTTATATACACGCATGTATTCCTCTTCGAACGTCCGTGTAAACACAGACATGTTGGCTCCCGGACTGCATAGTTGTCCCGTCTGAGACTTCTGCCCCACGGTGTTCATCGTTATTTTTGTAACTGTCATTATTAGGATTTTCATGGGGAAAGTCAAACCACCTCTGGCTGTGCAGCGGTTTGTGAAATAAGACGCTCATACTAACGCACTTTAATAAGGGAGGACGGAGAATGCCAGCAGATACAGGCGTCGGATGCGGTTCTGTTCATGGTGGTGTGACTCATTTCTTCCTTTGCGTGTGCTGAGGGGGAGTAACCATCTTTCCTCAAGGCTTTGGTGACCGTTCTCCCGTTCCTTCCCCCCAGGTTAAGCGGTCCCTGCGCCCCCTTTGAATGTCCGTCACCATGGCGAAGCGTGAGACCGGCAGCACCAGCCCTGTCGTCAGGCAGATAGACAAGCAGTTCCTGGTCTGCAGCATTTGTTTGGACCATTATCACAACCCCAAGGTCCTGCCCTGCCTGCACACCTTCTGTGAGAAGTAAGCTGGGATCCAAGCACTCACACTTCCTTTGTACAGCACCTTTCATTCAGCACAGTTCATTACATTGCATGTCACTTAGAAGTGGAATGGAACTTTATGACTTATTTTTATTACATTATATTACATTACATGTCATTTAGCAGACGCTTTTATCCAAAGCGACTTACAATAAGTGCATTTCAACCTAGAGTACAAACTAAGAACAACAAGAATACAGAAAGTAACATTTCCTCAACATAGTTAAACTATCCAAAAGTACCACAATAAGAGCTATTCAAGAGCCACTGAAGTGCTAATCTGTTTTAATCCAGATATAGTCGGAAAAGGTGCGTTTTCAGTTTCCGGTGGAAGCTGTAGTTCACAGTTTAAAAGATGAATGTGGCGGCATCAAGATGAACGGTAAAACAACGGGAGAGAATAAAAGAGAAACGCAGTTCATGAGGATAATTAAATATGAGCCATAAAACGTTTTATGGCAAAATTCAACGATTATATTTTCCGTATTGCAGAAGAAAAAGAACATAAGAAAAGAGATGTAAATTGTTTATTGCATTATGTGTTTTTGGTTTTGTTCTATTCCCTCTTCCTGCAGTAAATTATTTTAGTGGGATCCATGAGAGGGATGTTAAAAGACATTTTTAAATAATGTGTAATGTCCCAAATTCTCACCACTTGTGCCAAATACTCTCTCATCGCTATGGCTTCTGCATGATGCGAGGCACCAATCCCTCAGCCCGGCCACAATAAAACAGACGGCATTCTTTAAAGAGTAGCTTTGGCAGCGAGTCCTGGTTTCCACAGCTCCGACTGTCCCGTTATTTTAACACGTTGGTGCTCTTTGTTGCGGTCCTCTAATTCCCGTCTTTAACTTGTTGCCTCTAGATGCCTACAGAACTACATCCCCCCCCAGTCTTTGACGCTGTCCTGTCCAGTATGCAGACAGACCTCTATCTTGCCGGAGAAGGGCGTGGCGGCCCTGCAGAACAATTTCTTCATCACAAACCTGATGGAGGTGTTACAGCGAGACCCGGAGTGCAGCCGACCCGAGGCCTGCAACGTGCTGGAGTCAGCCAGTGCAGCCACGGCCTGTCAGCCGCTCTCCTGCCCCAACCATGAGGGCAAGGTAAGCAGACGAATGGACCCAGGGTGTTACAGAGGAGGTCAGATTAGTAAGAAGTAAAGCACAAGTTCATCATAACACTGTGGACTGTTCCAGGATCTCATATAAATGGTACTTGTCTTTGAATTCTTTACCCTCCTGTTACCTTTGGGGTCAATTTGACCCCATTCAATGTTTAACGTCTCTAAATAAATGATTGACATCATTTTTTTTTTTGCTTCATATTTCATGACAACAACTGGGAAAACATAAAATGTACATGATGATATGTTTTCAATGTCCTGTACACAACTTCTACGCATCAATTTTACCCTAGGCTGTTTTTTACTGTGTAAAACATATAAGAAATATCAACTTTTTTTATTTATTTAAAGGGCTATTTAGGTAGTAAACAAACATAAAGTACCTGACACTTAAACTTGGGAAACAATATTAATTATAATAATTATCTGGAGGTTTTATTGGCTGTGGTCAAATTGGCCACAAGGGTAAAAGATGTTAGTAAATGTGAAGGTAACAGGAGGGTTAAGCATATTCTACCCATAGAATACAGAATGTTCAGTTGTCTTGTGCTCCGCTGCACCACCTGCAGGTGATGGAGTTCTACTGCGAGTCATGCGAAACCGCCATGTGTCTGGAGTGCACAGAAGGAGAACACAGGGAACATGTGACGGTTCCTCTGAGGGACGTCCTGGAACAGCACAAGTCGGCGCTAAAGAATCAGCTGGACGCTGTGCGCAACAGGTCGGCTCTTCGGATCATTTCATCCATAACTAGAACGGGCCTTCGGTAGAGCGCACACCTTCGCATAGCACAAGATTGGGCATTGAATTATGAACATTTTGATATTAGTTGCATGCCAATTGGATATAAAGAAGGTAAAAAGAAGGTGTTGACCTTTGACTCGATCGATCCCAAAATCTAATCAAATGCTCCCCGGATAATAACCAATCATCCCACTGAATTTCATGCGATTCGGTTTAATACTTTTGGAGTTATGCGAGTACACGGCAATTTTTTTAATGAAGTATGCAATTGCATTTATAAGATGTCCAGAAGTATATGAAGAATGCTGATTTTAAAGTTTTATTCTGTGTTCATCCTCTTCGCTTTCGTCTGGCAGACTCCCGCAGCTGACGGCTGCCATCGAACTGGTGAACGAGATCTCCAAGCAGCTCACGGAGCGGAAAAACGAGGCAGTGAGTGAAATCAGCAACACGTTTGAGGAGCTGGAGAAGGCCTTACACCAACGCAAGACCGCTCTCGTCACCGAGGTGGAAAACATCTGCAGCACCAAGCAGAAGGTCTGACGTCGTACTGAGATATTTACTGTATATACACTACCATTCAAAAAGTTTGGGGTCACTTAGAAAAAAGAAAAGAAAGCACGTTTTTTTCCAATGAAAATGACATTAAATTAATCAGAAATACACTCTATACATAGTTAATGTGGTAAATGACTATTCTCTGCTTTTTAATGAAATCTCTACAAGGTGTATAGAGGCCCATCTCCAGTGTTCTAGTGGTACATTGTGTTATTGCCTTAGAAGACTAGCGGAGGGGTAGAACCCCCTTGAAACCCTTTTTTAAATATTTTTTTACTTTGCATTTTCCACAAACAGGTGACTCCTTGACATTGAAACCCTTTTTATGTGAGCGCAGCTGAAAACAGTTATGCTGGTGAGAGAAGCTCTAAAACTGGCCTTCCTTTGAGCGACAACTTTGAAGAACAACATTAATATTTCAGATAAAAATCATTATTTCTAACCTTGTCAATGTCTTGACTATATTTTGTATTAATCTTGTATTCATTTAATAAATAAAAGTGTGAGTTTTCATGGAAAACACAACATTATCTCGGTGACCCCAAACTTTTGAACGGTAGCGTATATTCTTTGCAACGTTGCATATTTAATACAAACGCCCCTGACCGCCTGCCTCTGTCTCTTTGGACGTCCTCAGGTTCTCCAAGCCCAGCTGACCTCTTTGCTGCAGGGCAAAGAGAACATCCAGAGCAGCTGCAGCTTCACCGAGCAGGCCCTGAGCCACGGCAGCGCCACCGAGGTCCTGCTGGTCCAGAAGCAGATGGGTGAGCGGGTCAGCGCCCTGGCGCGACACACCTTCCCCGAGCAGCCGCACGAGAACGGACATCTGGAATGCCAGGTGGAGACGGACGGACTGCGGCGCTCCATCCAGAACCTGGGAGTCCTCATCACGACGGGGACCGTCGGCCACACGAGCGTCGCCACCGGCGAAGGCCTGCGACACGCGCTGGTCGGCCAGCACACCACCGTCACCGTCACCACCAAAGACAAGGACGGAGAGCTCGTAAAGACTGGGAACGCGTCTCTGAGGCCGGAGATTCTTTCCGCAGAGGGAGTGCGCACCATAGCCGAGGTGGCGGACAACAAGAACGGCACCTACGAGGTCGGCTACACCGTGCGCTCGGAGGGGGAGTTCTCCTTCTCTTTGCTGCTGTACGAGCAGCCCGTGCGGGGGAGTCCGTTCCGCCTGCGCGCCGTCAAGCCGTCGGACGTCCTGCAGTCGCCCGACGACGTGAAGAGGAGGGTGAAGTCTCCGAGCGGAGGAGGAGGGCACGTGCGGCAGAAGGCCGTGCGCAGGCCCTCCAGCATGTACAGCACCACCAAGAAAAAGGAAAACCCGATCGAGGATGAGCTGATCTACAGAGTGGGTGGGTGGAGAACTGGCGAGAGCCGCTGTTAATGATGGTAACGGCTGCTGGGGGATGTATTTCGCTACAGCGCACACTGAGTCATCCCTCTAGATCATTTGAGTTCCTGATGATGTTGAGTATGCAGAGTTAGACCTTGTGGCACACGACTGTTCAAACTGTTACAATGGCGAGTCGAAGTGCAACATTTTTGGAGATTTAATTTAATTTAATTAATTATTTTTTTATTTTTTTATTTTATTTACAGGGACCATACACATTAATCAACCCAGGGGGTAAATGTGTTAACGTTAGCTAAGGCTAAATTTCAGCTTTGGTCCCTGTGGCCAGATGTTACAGCCTTCACTATAAAGGAGTAAGAGGTCAACACAGTAACATCATTAAAAAAGTAGTAAACATACAAGTTACGATAAAATACTGGCCTCTTCATAAAATCATTCAAACATAAAATAAATAAAATTTAAAAAAACACATAAATACAATAATTATTTACACAATCACTGAGGAGGGAGTCACAGTTCAGTTCATCCGAGAGAAAGTACAGCAGAAGTGATGTACGCTCTATTCTCTACACGTGGTGCTGAAGCTGTGGGATGTTGTGTTGGTGTGATAGGAACACGAGGGCGGGATAAAGGAGAATTCACTAACCTACAAGGCATCTCCACCTCCAGTAATGGACGGATTGTGGTTGCCGACAGCAACAACCAGTGCATACAGGTCAGTGTCGTTCTCTTGAGCTGAAATACAAATATAATAAATTATTCAGCTGTTTGGTTATTGGTGTAAGCAGGGTTCATACGGTCATGGAAAACCTGGAAAAGTCATGGAACTTTAAAATGGTAATTTCCAGGCCTGGAAAAGTCATGGAAAAAAATTAAATCATAAACGTTTTGGAAAAGTCATGGAAAGTTGTTATAATCACATGTTCATTTACTCCGATTTTGAAATAATTAATGTTTTTTTAAGAAAGCCGCTCAAAATGTAAGCCGGCGTAAGCTCTCAATATGCAAGATTGTCTAAATTGTTCATATTTGGTCATGGAAATTTGGTTTTAAATTCCTGGAAAAGTCCTGGAAATCCATTGGTCAAAATGTGTAAGAACCCTGTGTAAGTGAATCTCTCTTTCTAGGTATTCACAAACGACGGCCAGTATAAGATGCGGTTCGGGGTCAGAGGTCGTTCACCAGGGCAGCTGCAGAGGCCCACGGGAGTCACGGTAGACGTGAATGGGGACATCATTGTTGCCGACTACGACAACAGGTGGATTAGCATCTTCTCCTCGGATGGCAAGTTCAAGGTGAGCGTTCACAGCCCAGAGAGACACGTTTTACTTCAAATTCCTAAAGTTTCTTTGAATGACGAAGGTGTCCCTCTGCTTGTCATAGAGCAAAATCGGCGCCGGGAGATTGATGGGGCCCAAAGGAGTGGCTGTGGATAAGAACGGACACATCATCACGGTTGATAATAAGGCCTGCTGTGTCTTCATCTTCCAATCAAACGGGAAGCTGGTGACGAAGTTCGGTGCCAGAGGAACATCAGACCGACACTTTGCAGGTACTGGGTCATCTACGAGCACCGTGATCGTTTAAGGACGTCTCTGACAGGAAGACTGGAGACACGATGAAAGATGATGTCTCAGGGCAGGAGGATGGGCCGGATTTACGGATTTCATTTACGCTTCGTCCTTTATGAGTTGGGCTGCACGGTGGTGTCGTGGCCAGCACATTTGCATGTTCTCCCCATGGCAGCGTGGGTCACCTCCGGGTTCTCCGGGTTCTCCGGCCTTCTCCCACAGTCCAAAGCCATGCAGCTCAGGTTATTGGACTCTAAATGTCCCCATAGATGTGAGTGTGATTGGTGTATGTCTCTATACATGCTCTGAGATGGACTGGGCCACCTGTCCAGGGTGAACCTTCGCCCAATGACAGCTGAGATCGGATCAGGCTAGGATCAGCAGGTCGGATAGTGGAATGGAACTTTATGACTTATTTTTATTACATTACATTACATTACATGTCATTTAGCAGACGCTTTTAGCCAAAGCGACTTACAATAAGTGCATTTCAACCTAGAGTACAAACTAAGAACAACAAGAATACAGAAAGTAACATTTCCTTAACATAGTCAAACTACAAAAGTACCACAATAAGAGATATTTAAGTGCCACTGAAGTGCTAATCTGTGTTTAATCAAGATATAGTCGGAAAAAGGTGTTTTCAGTTTTCCGCAGTTTCCTGGCATTTTTTTAACGTTTTATTTTTAGAAATGTGATTCATTAAGTGATCAGAATTGTTCTATGCACCCTTAATTTAGGTTCTAACTAAGTAAGCATGTAAAGCTGCTTGTTTAATTATAGACATCCACGCAGAGGTAATCATTATTATTTATTGCATTGCACAGCTGTATCAAGGCAAAGGGTAATTATGCATGAAAAAGACGTGACGGTTGTCTAACTCTCTTTGCCTGACTGAGCAGGTGCGCGGGATGCGCTTGCATCATTACAGGAACCCCTCGCTCGTATGGCAGACGGCATATCTCAGTCAAAACTCACCCGCTTTCCATTCAATATCTCACATGGTCCTTTTCTTTCCTTTTAGAAAAAAGTGGTGCAAACATTGCACTGGAACAAAAGATTAGTAAATCTGGCCCGGTTTTCAGTAAGTAATGACAGAAATGAATCTACGTTCTTTATTTGTTTACGTCTCATTGTCCCTCGTCAAGTCTCTGAGTGCCGTTGTGTCCCGTCGACCATGAGTAGTGTGGAACTTCCTCCCGTACGCCGTGAACCCGAGGCTGATTCATCTCTCCCCTCTTTCTCTCTCTGTCTCCTCCAGGTCCTCACTTTGTGGCCGTAAATAATAAAAATGAAATTGTGGTAACAGACTTTCATAACCATTCAGTCAAGGTATGGCATGTTCCAAGTACGACTATACGTTCTTTATTGTAGTAAACCTGCATTGAGAGTGTTATGGGTACATGGCTTGCAGGAACAACATCTGTATTTAAATGAACTTAACTTTCAAAAGCTACAACAAACATATAGTTCTATTCTGCATACTTTATTTGTTCAGTAATCTGAATGAAGTGCTGGGTGACTTGTAAATAGTCATGGGAGCCATTTCTTCCCGCACACTTCATCTTCTACTTTCATAACGTTGCCATAATATAGAACAATTCAAATAAACAAGCATGCAATTTATAATCAGTCTATTTCAGTTACACAAACAAGGTAAACAGCTGTTGTTCCTGACTGTCTGTGTTAGATAATTTTATCAATAGGCCCTGTACCCTGTTTAACATATGTGTATTATGTGTGACATCTTAATGTCACTTTTCCATTCAATTCCCTGTGTATCCTCTCTTGCAGGTGTACAACGCCGATGGGGAGTTCCTGTTTAAATTTGGCTCCCATGGAGAGGGCAACGGCCAGTTCAACGCTCCAACGGGCGTGGCTGTGGACGCCAACGGAAATATCATCGTGGCTGATTGGGGCAACAGTCGGATCCAGGTGATAAAACGTCCTCGCGCTGAACACAGGGAAACAAGTCGTACGTACATCACTTAACCTTTCCTCTGTGCTGTGTGACTAACCAGGTGTTCGACAGCTCAGGGTCCTTCCTGTCCTACATCAACACAACAGCGGACCCCCTTTACGGCCCTCAGGGTCTGGCCCTCACGTCTGACGGTCACGTGGCAGTGGCGGACTCTGGGAACCACTGCTTCAAGGTCTACCGCTACCTGCAGTAGAAACCCGAGACGGCCATCTTCAGCACCGCTAGCACTGACAACGACACGACCAATGTATTCCACAGGGTGCGATCCAATACAGCCTTTTGATGTACACATCCGATGGATACAACTACGTATCTGATCCTGAGTTTACCCTCCCTATGATGTGTGTTGAAGGTTGTTTGTAAAGTTGGATTATGTAGCATCCTTGGGACAAGTAATGGACTTAAAGCTATGGACTGGTTTTAGAGAATGTCAAAAAACATGTTGGTGGTATTATTCAACCACACTTTCTGTGAGACCGGACAGGGTAGGATAGAGATTGAAGTATTTAATGAGCCATAACTTGTCCAAATGCATGACTTTTTATTTTATTTATCTTAATGCCTAGGTAACAACACATTGTACCCATCGGTTGCTTTTCTCATGAACTAGTTATTGCTTACAGTGAAATGAACAACGCTACGCTTCTCCAGACATGAAATGTACAATTTCGCATTTATCGACATCTCCCATAAAAACATGTCATCAACATGTGTGCATTGATTTGCTGTATATACATACATGTATATTGTGTATATTAGTTTAACTAGTATGTGCGTGCATTGATTTTAAAACACACAGCCGTTTGGGTATTGCGAGAGCAGCCGTTAAGGATTCCAGGATTTTCACCATGTGTATGGCAGCTGTTAAAAGTGCTTTTTCAACATACTCGGCACATGCTCAAAAGAAGAGTCTCGTATTTATTGCTAATGTAAGCAGCACAATGATTATTGTTGTTAATATATTGGTTGTTTCAAAGGGAAAACAAAGCTAATTTATTTTATTTTATACACTAGCACAGCATTTACAAATTATTTTTCTAAATTGATGTGCTTTTTTCTTTAGAGGTTCACAATTTATTCCTTTCCCGTAAAAAGGGAATGTTCACCTTAAAACAGAATTCAGTGCCGCCCCACATCAGGAATTTTTTTTATCAGTGTTAGTGCACATGAGCAGCTCTTTTTAAAATCCAATTTCTGATGTCTTAAAAAGAAAATGTAATGTTCACATTTGTTATGTTCAGAATTCATGGATAAAGGTTTTGGTTCATATAGTGATGTTTTACCTTTCACAAGTAAAGAGCATTATTTAACACACACTTACAAACCAGAAATAATACATATCTCAGGAAAACCATCCAAATTAGATCAGCATGTTATGAAACAACATGATAGCTTTTGATGGAGGCTTTGTTAGACAACTGGTAATTTGTTCAAATAAAGTCTAGATTTAAGACCACAGAAATGACCGGGATGGAATATGAATTCTGTTTTATAGTGTTTTTTTTCTTCTTTTTGTTTTTTGCATAGGGAACAGTTACACGCTATTTAAATGATACTTTATTAGATTACATTTGTAAGCAAAACTCTTTCCGGCTTTAGAGTCCACTCACTTATGGTACTATATTGTAATCTTTCTGACAAAACACAGTTGGATCTGAGTTTCTGCACAACTTTAAAGCAATGACCGAGCCCACGTGACAAACCTGCACCAGTAGGTTGCTGCTCGTGCTCCCCCTAGTGGTCATGCTGTGTAATGTCATAAGAAAACCTGGAGCCACTGCAGGAGCAGGATAAAAAAGCAACTTTCTGGTTTGACATGACCAACATTCACCCTCCCCTGTGGAGGGATTTCCTGAGCGACAAGACGTGACCCAGGAAGCTTCTGTTTGTCATCCAGGAAGCTTCTGTTTTTCACCTGATCTGTTGTTGGAGCCCAAACATCTTTAAAGAGTCAAAGGCTCAGAGTGTCTGAAGCATTTTACACTGCGCCGTGTCACCCCAATACACATGTTGATTTCTCTATTAATATGCACTGGTAATAAAAGCACATGGTTTACTGAATTGTTGTTGTTGTTTACCTGCAAATCCAAAATCATGCTTAATTAACTTTATTGAGTGGCGGTAATAAGGAGCAGTGGCTCCACCTGTTGGTGTACAAGGGTCACTATTAGGCGGACTGCAGTCCGGGTCCAGACCCAGACGCCGTTTTATCCGAACCTATAACAGATAGGTCATTGATACATTATGACATTTTAACAGAGCGCTTTTATTTTAATCGGCACAGTTTTACCAACGACATGTACACGCGTTGCAAATAACATCACGTGATGCTACTCAGCCAATCGAATAGCTGTATTACAATAAGCAATGCGGCTTGGCGAGATATAAACAGACCGGACGAGTATGGGGTCAGATCAGTCTCAATAATTGCAAATGCACAGAGACTCACAAATTAAAACGCAAAGATTCAAAATATATTCCAATACACACGTAAATAAATTACGATTTATATAAATGTATAAGAAAAATCACAAATATATTTATGCATTTCTATGTGGATTTGTCTATTAGTTTGTGGATGTATATGTATTTATTTGTGGATCGCTACAGATGTATGCATGGATTTATATACTCTCCTGCCGTGGCTCAACTCGTAAATGCAAGTTTTCAGTTTCAAGCTTTAAAAAATATGCTATATATGTATATATAAAAAAAAAAAACATACAATGTCTTGAAAAATTATTTATTTGCAGACCACGCTGTGCTTCTGGTCTATGTTACAAATACTTACAGCACATACAGTACGCATTTTTTAACAATAACCATTCCCAAAACATCCAAATGGTATATTTATAGGTAATGCTTATGTACATACATGTGCATACAAAAAGGTCAGAATGCACTCAAAGCATTAGAGTGGAATAAAATAACCACGTTACAGTGTCAAACCTAGACAAGCAAGCAAATTATGTATTGACAAAAATCATACTTGGGCTACACATTTCATGAATGTATGATATGACAGGTTGCATAGAATTGTTTTCAATAAAAAAGAGCAAATAAACCTGGCATTTAGAAAGCAATGACTTTGAAATGAGTGTCATACAATTCACGAGGTAATCTGATTTGATGGCAGTCCTGCGCCTGGACACATTAAAAAAAAAGAAACACGTTTCTCTATGCGCACAATGTATTGTATATTGAAATCCCAATAACAAACAGTTATACAATTTTAAAAAGAAAAAGAAAAAAAGGGAGATAAAATGATATATGATTTGTGTCAGAATGAAATGTATTGAAAAATAAATAAATACATTCAACACTAATCAGTCAGGGAAAGGATAGCAGTTCTGACAATAATTATCTTGACTGAGGCTTTAACAATTCATTCCCTTTAAGTGATATCTGCTAAACTTATTGGACAATATTTCAAGGTTTAAAATAAATCCACAACACATAGCCCTGCAGTGAGAGGGCGGTGGATTTCCAGCTATCTCTACTTAGCTACAGTAGTCAATACTTAAACATTTGCAAACCTTTTTTGAGTTCCTAAAATACTGTCTGAGTAACCCTTGCTAGAGTACAGTGAACATTGCAGACCAGCTGTCTTGAAAGTCAATTCAATACTACAGACTAACAGTTTTCACCTATATCCCTAGTATAATAAAATCATACAGGGTTTCAAAAACTAAATATTGGAGGGAATTTAACAATTACAATTGGCCATTTATAAATACGTTTTTTCATGGACTACACAAACTATATAAAAAAAGGGAGGGAATTCAGTAGATCTGATGCATTTGTCACAATTCCATTCAAACCAGTGTTTAGAAATGAATTTCAAACAGTCCTCAAATACAAAAATAAATGCATGCAAAAACATGAGCACAATAAAAAAAGTGGATGTATTACTGATCACACAGGACAAACAATACTGTAACATACATAATAAAACCTCAACATTCTGTCATTTCTTAGGCACGCTCTGAATCTAAGGACAAACCATTCTCTATAAGAACAGATGGGTTCAACCAGTGGAAGCAAACTATGGGCGATGTCTGGATGCAGCAGATCTAAGATACAAAGCCTGTTGGTAACAACTACTACAGTATGCAACATATCCACCCTCTCTTGACCTCCTCAGTAAAACACCACATGCCATTCAAGTTAAGAGGCATCTTCTGTAGCACCTTTGGAAACAAATAACACCTTTTTTGTTTGGATCAAGTGGCATTAAAAGCAAATCATTAAGTGATTGCTGACAACTTGTCTAGTGCCTTGAAACAGCTGCTTAGAAAGTCCATCCCCCAAGTTGGTGTCCGGATCACTCCCCGGCCAGGAAAGTGATGTAGTATTTCAAGTAGATTTCGGAAAAGAATCAAAGCTTTCGTAGTTTGTGTTGCTTCACGCACAATCTTAAATTGTTATCTAAATGTGAGGCACTTGCAAAACAAAAAAAACAAAAAAACGTGAAACTGTCAATCATTAGTCTGTTAGACCTCGGAGCTGTCACTGAGGGCTTGAGTCATCATGGGTTCTGCGCTGCTGGAGCTCTTGGGTACGTCTTTCTTCTCCCGCTTGGACCGGACCAGCAGCACCACCACGATGATGATGAGAACCACGAGGAGCAGCCCGACGAAGATACCAATGATCAACACCAGTCCGTCACCACTGTTGTCTCTCTGGTTGAGCTCGCGAGGGATGATCCCTTTGGTGAAGATCTCCCTCTCCGGGCTCGTCCTCTGCTGGCTGCTACGGTCCAGAGCGATGTGAAGGATGTTGGTGCCGCGATTGTTAGTCTGACCGATCTCGTCTATTACGTCTGGCACTCCGTTGGCTGATCTTCTGGGGCGATGTTGAACCTCTGGACGGGTATTTGTGTGCTGGCTCATCACGTGGTACTCCAGGCTTCTCTTCCCTATGCCACGGTTAGCGTTGTCCCGGGAACGAACCGTGTAGATGGTGTGAATAAACCACTCTCTCCCGGCAGATACCTGGAGAATGCAAAAGTACTTATTTAAAAAAACAATATATATATATATATATATATATATATATATATATATATATATATATATATAAACACTACCGTTCAAAAGTTTGGGGTCACTTAGAAATGTCCATATTTTTTAAAGAAAAGCACTTTAAAAAGAAAATGAAGATAACATTCAATTAAAGCCCTACTATGTAACTTTTACACCTTAAAATAACAGCTTGAAAAAAATTGTGCCGCTACAATGACTTTTAATATGTTGATTTGCGCCTCCGCCACTGCCATCGGGGGTCTGTGGCCAGAAAACTGCTGAATGTAAGATGTTGGGACCGGCCCGGTACTTCCGGCGGAAGTACTTCAACTTGCTGTCAGGCAGTGATTACGCAACGTCATATAGTGCCAGTGCACGCTCGCAGGTGACTTTTTATTTGCTCCACTACGCGACGCGTACAGACAGAATAACATGCCGCGGCTGAACGGCTCGCTGCGGCTGCGGAGACGCGCTGCTGGCTGCTCGCATTGATCAACTGTGAGATCAGCTGTGAGGGCACATGCCTGAAGAGCTATATATGGCTCAGAGCCAGACGTTAAATACCTGAAGGGGGCGCTACAGGGGAAAAGTTACATAGTGTCGCTTTAATGAGAAATACACTCTATACATAGTTAATGTGGTAAATGACTATTCTAGATAGAAACATCAGTTTTTTTATGAAGTCTCTGCATAGGTGTATAGAGAACCATCTCCAGTGTTCTAATGGTACATTGTGTTATCGCCTTAGTAGGCTAACGGAGGGGTAGAAAACTCTTGAAAACTATTGTTATGTCAGCTAAAAACAGTTATGCTGGTGAGAGAAGATATAAAACTGGCCTTCCTTTGAGACACAAGTTTGAAGAACAAAATTAATATTTCAAATTAATATGATTATGTCTAACCTTGTCAATGTCTTGAATATATTTTATATTCATTTTGCATTTCATTTGATAAATAAATGTGTGAGTTTTCATGGAAAACACCACATTGTCTGGGTGGCTAGATATATAGATATACCTGTAGATGTTGTTTCCCTTCATGGGCCCATGTTGGTTGTGGTATTATTTCTATAATAGTGCATATCTTGCCAACCATGATGCCACCTCATACCAGTGATGTACCATCAAGTTTAAAGACAGAAAAGTACCGATGCTGACCTTTTGTCTTTAACAAGTTAATAAATGCTTGACCAGGCGAAGCAATCTGGATTGCAGATGGAAGAGGGCTCTGAGTCACTTGTGATCCTGTGGTCAGAGGCCAACCCACAATTGCTCACTGGCAATAAGGTTTCCACACGGAAAGTGTAATGTCAGGGATTCTTCTCGTTTTAGGTATAAAATTACTTTTTTTGTAGGTCATTTTCTGTGATCCTTATGCAGTGCACATTATTCGGATTTGCTCTTTCCATTTGCTCTCACCTGTATCGCACAAGTTCACACTAGTTCTCTGGGAGTTACATTCCAGAAATAAGTGGCAACACACCAAATAACCTCTAGCATGCCTCACAGACTATTCGAGGATGTGTGCTGAACGTGTTTATAGTACTTGACAATCATACTGACCTGGAAGAGAGCTGAGGAATCCATTCTGAAACCATCTGACGCAGGCTGTCTTACTAGAGCTAAAGCGCCGGGGTCATCCACTGCCAGGAAGGCATCGAAAGCTACGTTACCAAATAACCGCGCCTGGGTCTCTGGCTGGGCCTTGTCCTGGAGTGAGAGGATGACACAGGGTGGACTATTTATAGTTTTGAATGGAAACAAAGCACATGATGAGATATACTGTTACTTACAATGATCTTGAATCTGTAGAGCAGTGATGGGGCATCAGCCAGACAGCCAAACTCAAAGTTGCCGGGGTTGTATTTCGGGACATACCCATCGGCGCCAGTACACAGGAATACTTTCTCTATGTTACAAATGAAGGAGTCACCCAGGTTCTGCACCGGATCCACCATTACTCTTCCGTAAATTGTATCCCCTGAGGGAAGAGAAATACATGTTTCATCACTGCATTACACATAACCTTGATTCTGTTAATTAACGTTTTTACTGTTGCAGATTTCTCATATTATTTTATTTTGCTCAGACAACATTAGTGAGAGCAACATTAAAACACCAGCAAGTCATTGTTGCCAACGAGAGCTTCCCAGACACACTCGGACAACAGCTTCAAGGACTTTTAAAATAAGCTTTTGTAATAAGCTGGTTCTGTGAGAGGTGAAAGTGGATGAAATTATACTAAATTGCGGCCTCATTTCCATTTAAATTGTATGCTGTTGGGGCAGGAAATAAAGGGGAGCATTTCTGCTAAATAAACAGAAATACTAATTACACAGGGATTTACTTTTGATTTGGGGAATAATCTGTGGAATTCCGAGGACCGAGGTAATGATATACATTTACAGCCATGCATGCAATTTCATTAACTATTATGGCCCGTTTTTTAATGTCTTTTTTAATCAACAAACCTTCATGAACAGTATGTATTATATGTTATTGCCTTACCTTGTGAGAAGGCAGTGTCGGTCTCCTGTCCGAAGCCCATGGAGCTGTCGGAGAGCCAGAGCGTCCGCTTGGAGAGTAAGAGCATCTGCGTGTTCAGGCTGAACTCAGCCGGCACGGGGTCGCTCACCTACAGACACGTGGACACACACAGAGCCACGTTTAAAAGAAGGCCAAGATAAGGTAACAATAGAGAGACACAGGATCAACACTTTTATTTTGGTATCGTCATGTCTCGTCGTTTATGTTAAGTTTTAAGTTTTAGTCCTGTTTTCCATGTCCGCTTTTATTTTGTAGTAACTGTCCTCTCTTGTTTCAGAGACTTTATTTCCTGCCCCGGTGTTTCCTCGTTAGTGTGATTGTGTCCACCTGTTCCCCATTTCCTCATTTATTTAAGTCTGTGTCTACCTGTGTCTTGTGTCAGATCGTCTTGTCTCTTTTCTGGTCCGAATCATTCTTGTTGATATAGTCTTTTGTCCCTGGTTTGCTTTTCCAACGTAGTTGACATTTAGTTTTGTACTTTGTTCACATTTTTTCCAGCATAGCTGTGATTTTCTATTTACTATAAAACCTTTCGATTGCTCTAAACCTTGAGTCGTGCTTTTGGGTCCTGCCTTTTGAGTCGTGACAGGTATTCTAGTTATCACACCATTTTTGTACAGAACATATGTTATTTATTTCATTTAATTGTTAAGGGATAAGAATAATAAGGATTTAGATGAGGTTTTGTTTTTATTTCTGGCATTTTATGGACAAAGCGATAAATTAATTTGGCCAGCTTTACTATTATCATTGTAGATAGTGTGTCGATGCAGTGGGTGGGTCACGTGTTGCCATCAGCATCAGGAGATGGACACATTGCACTTCAGGGGCAGCAACATGGATTAAAAGTGAGATGTTGACGGAGAGATTTGTTCCTGTCAGTACACTGCAAAAACAGCCCTTCGAGAAAGAAGCAAAACAATCTTATATTCAATCAAATCAATATATATATATATCAAATCAAATATGAGTGAGAAGAGTTGCTGTTTTATGAATACTTCATTAGATGCTGTGAACCAGGAGGGAGTTTCCTCTTACCTTTCTCAAGAGTAGGGATACAAAACAGATGGAAGGAAATTAATGGTGAAAATGACTGAAAAGGAGCCAAGATGTTTGGCTTACAGGAAGCAATGAATAATTGATTTAACTTTCACAACATTTCAAAGGCCAAGGCTCTATCTGGTTTGCCATGCACTGGTCATGTGATCTGTTATGGGGGTGTGGCAAAGGGAAGATAAGTGTTTGAGGTGGAGAACATTTTTTGGGGGATGTAGGTGGAGGAATATTGTAGGAGCCGGGCAGCCTTCCGTCTCGAGGGGGGGGGGGGGAGTATTTACTGGAAATTCAAGACAAGACCAGAGTTGACAATCCCCAATACAACATCCTGGAAGTTCTCTGTTTTTGTTTGTTTGTTTGTCTGTTTTTGAAATATTTTCCTTTCATGATTTATATTTTGGCGTCTAGAATTTTTTTTATCCTCTAACATTTTGGTTGGATTGTGTTCATTTTGAGTGGGGCCAACCTTGAAGCATATACTCAAGTGTCCTTTAGTACATTCTTTTGTTTCAGTTTCCTTTTATAACCTGATTTTCTCACCGTGTCTCTCAATTTTGTGACTTTAGGCTTTGAATTGGAGATGATTAAACTGAAAAAGGAAGGCAATATTTAAATGCAATACATTATTTAGTTGACTACATTGTCTTATTTAATATATTCTTTAATTTGTTCCTGTTTGATTTGAGACAAGGTGGGGTCACCTGCTGAAAGCGAATGTCCATGTCGAAGGTAAGCGGCTCTCTGGGGTTGCAAACAGGAGGTATGGTGTACTCCAGGCTGGGAGGGGATGTGCAGGTGATCAGCTTCACTGTGTACGTGCCAGAGTAGTCACGCACCTGACAAGGGAAAGTATGTTTACAGTAAGAATGAGGAGTACAAACGATTAAACTGGAGAACAAAATGTTTACTCACAGCAAAATCCGAGACAAACGTCCACTGCTGGATGGGCTGATTGTAGGTCGGCTCATTCCTCACTAGACTGAGGTTAAAGGTCAGACCAGGATGGTCGGGACACATGACCATGGAGGTCACTGGGGAAGCTGAAAAAGAAATACAAATTCAAATATTTCGAAAAGACAAATGTAGAGTAATTATGAATGTGATATAAAAAGAGGTGGTCAACTGTTAAAAGCCATGACGTTTAATCTAAACTATAAAGCAGCATATTTTAATCACACCCACTGTATGCTGTTAAAAGCTGCTGTACTATGACGTACTGTACCTGGATGTGCAAACACAAACAGGCCTCTGAATCGAGCCTCCGTGCGGAAGTTGACTACTAGCCGTCCCTGGCCATTTATACGCATGCTGGTTGGGTACAGCGCACCTACAAGGAAAAGATCAGAGATCACAATTTTAATTTGGCCTCTTATTTACATTCCTTCATTAGGTTGACACAATTTAATAATAATAACTTCATTTATATAGCACTTTTAAAAACAAGGTTTACAAAGTGCTCTACACATAAACAAAGCATAAACACAACTTAAATGGCGGCCAACAAAAAAGACCAGACCATAAAAGCATTGAATACAATTAAACCAAACAAATAGCCATTACAAATAAATATGTAAATAGTCCTCAATTTGATATGGCACACTACTGCTCAGGTCTTACCTTGTAGTTCGGCCTCCGGTGGGCTACCTACACCGTCCCGCCATAAGATGGCAGTGTCGTAAACAAAAGTGAGCCTGAGCTCTGACTGTAAATCAAAGTGCTGCCATCCTCCTGCGCCCACCGGGGAATGGAAGACGTAGGACACATGGAGCGGCACGCGCAGCGTCACATAGGACTGGACCAGATTCAACACCTGCAGTGGAAACCAACATGTTGTTTCAGAGCAAAGGATTTCAATCACACTTCACATATTAATAATAATAATAATAATAATAATAATAATAATTACCCGCGACCCTTATGAGGATAAGCGGTATTGATAATGGATGGATGGATAATAATAATAAGCAGTGGGCTTGCAGTGACGCCCCCGGGAGCAACTGGGGGATCAGTGAATTGCTCAAGGACACTTCAACATGCAACTAGCAGGGAAAGCGGGGATTGAACGCGGCGACCACTTTCCCCACTGAGCTACAACCGACCCCTGCTATTGAAGTGTCGGGAGAAAAACATCAAAAAACCCTGAATAAAGTGCACTTATAATACCTCTAGAGATGATGAACAACATGTTCTGCTCTGAATAATACTTCAGACAGTCCGCATATTGATCAGACATGGCAATGAATGTGTTAGTGAATTTAAAGCATACTTTCCTTTCAAATCATGGCTGGAATGGGAAATTCAAGTAGGCTTCGGTAAATTCACTTGATGTTTTATCGCTGTAAGATCGAATTTATTCCCTAAGTGGTCATTGACTCTAGCCACAAATGAAATACTGCAATGTGTATGATTCACCTCAATTCATTGAAAACATTTCAACAGCTTTTCACGTTGCCATTAGAAACCCGATTGCACTGCATTTACATTGGTTGGGCGGTATTGGATTTCTCCAAACCTCCCCTCTCTAAAAGAGCCGTCCTAAAATGGTCAAAGGATTCCGAGTGGTGAAAGTCCTCAGAGGGAGTGCTCTCTGGTATCTGCACTCTCCTCTGACCTGTGAGAGGTACCTGCCCACACTGGCTCTGTGTTCATGTGGAAACGTGCCTCCGCCTCCGGGCGCTGAGAGCTCATGCAGATGATTTGCAGAACGGCTTTCTGACACATTCTGCTGGGCCTTAATAGATTCTTATGGTCTTGCTAAGCTGGGCTCTAAGCCCTACGCGGTGACGCGACACTGCCCTCGGCTTGCACAGTCGCTGCTCAGACTTCCTTCCCACTTAGAGGAGCACAAACTAAAGGCAGTTTATTTTCCCATTGATCCAGCCTAAAATATCTGGAAACTGAACTGGTGACGCCTCGGTCTATGCATCTACATACCGCTGTGTGCTCTGTTTAGTAACCATAGCAACACAAGCTGTACAAGCCCTGTATGTCTCCACTTGATGGAAAGACAACAGGGACAAGAACAGAGGTTGTGATGCTAAACGTGTTTTTTCGTCAGGCAAAACCATTCATCTTGTTTTTTTTATTATTCTAAAAAATATTGGATTACCTCTGATTAGTGCGGTCACTAATTTAATGCAAAGTGTGTGCGGTATGGATTTAACCGTAAGGTAAAATGTGTATTAACAGCGGCAGTCTGCTTACTTGTCAAAACATGTTTATTACCGCCACGTTCTCATTTACATCATGTGGCTACAGGCAACGGCGTTCCACTTGTAGAGGGAGGCTGTTATCCCATGGGTGATGCCTTTGTTATTAAATAAACCTGAAGCAATGTAAAATGAGAAACTCCCATAATATATTTGCGAGTGCTGGAGGGATTTAATTAGTAGTCCTCAGTATGGAGGGGAGTGGAGGCTTTTCACTATGATGTCCTCATGCAATGCCTTTCTTTCTCAACACTCTACCTTAATTAACCGAAAGTCAACCAACTGGAGGTTTCCAAGGTGAATGCAAATGTTGAGGTCTGCGGGTGCGCCAGGCGAACACAGGGGGCTTTTATATTTCCTCCTTCCAGCTCCACATAAACCAGCTGCTGCTACAAAGAGCACATTGCACACATAGCAATGCACATGAACACAGACTTTTATGAGGCTGCTGGCTATCGACTCGCCACTTTGAGAAGATAAATAACCGGTCTCAGCAGAAGGTGAAGGGAGCAGAGTGTCTGGTTAGTCATTACCATAGAGGTTAACATGGGTCTCCAGACAATAATGGATGACTTCTCCACAAGCTAGTATTTACTTTAGGATCTCAGGGAAAACCAAGCAGGCATGCATAGTTTTAATATGCCTCTAAATTACTATTTAGAAATCCAGGAGTTTCTTTAAATGAAAATTGACAAGACTTGTTACCGAGCAGAATAGACCAGTGACTGCTAAGTCTACATTCCTATCCTTTCAAGGGGGTCCTCTGCTTTATTGAACCGACTCCTTGCTTCTCATGTCTAGGGGATGACAAAAGGGGTCAGAGGTGAGTTGAAGCTCAAAGGTGGGGCTGCTTTACCTGTCCATCAGTCCCAATGTTGCCTCCACAGTCACTGAGCAGCTCAGACATGTCATAGTAGCTGGTGAATTCCCACAAACAAGCTTCCAAGTTGAGGTTTCTGTAGAATCGCAGTGTGCTGGATCCCCTGAGGGAAGCGCTGTATTGGTAGGAGGATGTCTCGCCGATCACTTCTGGATTTCTAGTGGCTTCAGTAAGGAAGCCGTAGCGAGTCTTGACCTCAGCGTGGTCCAACAAATTGGAGCAGCGATGGTTGCCCACACGGGTACCGTCTGGGCTCAGCGTGAGCTCAAAGTTGGACAGGGCCCGGGTTGACACTACAGGTAACATGCCTGAGAGAGGACACACATATAGGGGTCAGAGAGTGGAAGCATATGCATGTACGATTCACAAAGTAGGAAAAACTAAAGTAGCCTGCGTTTTAAAAACTAGTTGATGAGTGAAACAATGAACAAAGCTTGTTCCAGCTCGAGAAGGGTTTCAAACCAACAACCTACTTCTACTTTTTACGTTTTTCAAAGTTACACCTGACAATCAAAAACGAATGAATACAAAAATTACAAAACAACCAACTATACGGACAATCAGACAAATAAAAAAACAAAAAAAAAAACACAAACATGAATAATAAATCATAAATCATCATCAACCTACTTCTAATCGATATGTTCACCGATGGACATTATACTTCAAACATGCATTCTACTATTCTCACCATCGATGTGGGGCATGGTCACAGTCAGTTTGATGAGGTTGGGGTGTTCTGTTTCTTCTGTTCCAGTGTACCGCAGCTTGGCCGTGAAGGGCTCCGCCCCGACTGTGCCTGCAACGCGAGGCTGGCACATTCCTGCAACCAAGCCACACACAAACAAACATCAGACTCTTTTTGTTTTCCGAACAATCGTCTACAGGAAATTATGGACAGCAGGTACCGCAGTGGAAGAGCACAATGCAGCGAGCGACTTCTAATCACGTTGGATCATTTCCATAAAAGAGACTAAACATTTCACTCACCCTCGTCCATGCTGATGGACACTATGGGGCTACTGAGCTCCAGACCCTCGTCCCTGTTAGAGTTCACGCCCCTTGCGGCACACTGGACCCTGGAACCAGCTTGAAAGTAGACTGAATCCAGAGTGATGAGCTTGGAGGAGGTGAAGAAGGTGTCGAAGTCGACTTCCCTCATAGGACTCGTGACACCATCTCGGCTGGTTGGGGCGCTTACGAGCCAACGATACCGCGTTAGGGTGTTGTTGATGTTCTCGCTTACACAGATTGAGCCTGTTTTGTCATAGTCTGGGTACTTGGGATTACAGGCCTGGAAATGGAAAGAAGAAATGCTTGATTAAAATGCAGCCAATAATCCATGTAGCAGCCAAAGTAATTCCTTTATACTCCCGATGAGCCCTCCAGGTAGCTGATATGTGTAAACGTTTGCTAACTACTCCCTCATTAACAGTAGTTAGAGAGCCTTGCTAAATGACTTATTAGCAGAGTAAATTACTGAAAGCTACGCCACTTTGTATTCATTGCAGTTGGAACATACAGTGACACAAATGACAGGGTATCCGGCCACAGGGGGAGAGTCCCTCGTCCGGTCGATGTCATCGTAATGCAACAGGGAAACCACTCTGGGCACCGAGGGGAAGGTCACATCCGCCATGCTGTTGGTCTCCTCGATATAGATTATAGCTTTGCTCATCTGTTGATTGACAAGCAAGGACAATTAAGAAGATGTAGAGGGAAACTACACACTTGACAGTTAATCACATGTTAATTTAACTTGATTTGCACCTTTGTCTCTGCCACCATGTTCTCATCGGGCTTTAAGTGCACAGTGAATGCCTCCCTCATTTCTCTGACACTGTCGTATAAAATCTCCACCTCCACATAGTGCTGGGTGTCACCATATTTGAACTTAATTTCTGCAGTGGAAGAAGAGGTTTGACAAATATTTTCATAGCAAATCTCAAATCAATTGTATTCTGATCGAAATGCCATGCGGTGTTATTTACCCTCAGATATGGGATGGTAGTCCTCCCCAGATGTAGCAGATCCATCCTTGGTGTGAACGCGGACAACCGAGACTTTAGAGGTGTCTCCAACACGCAGCACTGGGATCTTCACCACAGAAACCTGGCCACTTTCTTTTGGCTCATTCACACTAAATTTGGTCTCTCCAAACCTAATAATTGCCTCTAAGAAAGCAAGAAATAGAGTTTCAATCATGCTTGTAACACATATTAATGTGTGTAACTTTCTGAATGTGTTGCCCCAACTGTAATATCATCACAGACACTATGGAAGATGTGGGCAAACAGCAACACACAGACTAAAACAATGTGTCTTATTTTTTACAAACTAAATTCATGCCATTGGGATGATTTCAATAATGTTAAATATTCTGCAAATGTCAGCATTTAAGCAGAATTCTAAGGAGCAATGTGTGACAAAAAAACAAAGCATTCTTACTGTCTGCATCGTCTTTTATCTTGACGAGTGTTTCATTCTGCCCTCCAACAGATGCTCCAAATGGAGAGTCACTTTTGGGGCTTCCCAACACAAGTCGGAGCTCCTCTTCTTCCTCGTGTTCCGTGTCATCAACTAGAACCAGCACACATGGCTTTTCAATCTCTCCTGGAAAAGGGAAACAATATTAAGTGACTGCATATGTCCTGTTAATAGATTGGATCGAGATGTGTGTTAGGTTTTAATTCAATTCAATTCAGTTTATTTGTCTAGCCCAATTTCACAAATTACAAATTTGTCTCGGAGTGCTTTACAATCTGTACACATAGACATCCCTGCCCCAAAACCTCACATCGGACCAGGAAAAACTCCCAAATCACTTTTACTACTCTACCTGGTAAGAAGGTGATGATGGAACCATCTGTGTTGGGTCTCTCATTAAAGTCCATCATGACCTGGGCGGTCCCCTGCCGGCTGTAACAGCGAACTGTGGACTTGTAGCTGATATCTCCACTTCGGTAAACAGTAGCTGAGATCTGCCCTGAGTCCTCATTGCCTACATACACAGCATCCCGGAACTGCACCGTGGGCACTGGAACGACAGAAACAGATACATAACATAAATAATCATACTTTACGAAGCGCAACTGTTGAAATTCATAAGAATTACAACCGAGACTGTCACTTACGGTCTGAAATGGAGTCGTTGATGAGGATGGTAGCCTTACTCGGCTCTCCGAGTATCCCGTTCATTGGCATGCGAAGCACCAGTTCAAACTTCTCTCGGCCCTCCAGCACCGGCTGACCCAGGTCATCGAGGATGGTCACACGAAATATCTGCATGGTGACCCCCGGTGCAAAATCCAGATTCCGGCTGATCCCAACGTAATCCACACCAGCTGCTCCACAACACAATACGGGTCAGGAATGTTTCAAAGAACATAGTGCTTATGGGCTATAGTGACGATAATACAAATGGACTCCAGCACTTGATCTTATTATAACCAGCAGTACTCGTGTTACTTCAAAATTCATTTGTAAATGTCAGGCAGCGAGAAAGATGAAAGGCTTATAGACCCTGTGTGCTGACAAAATGACGCTTTCTATCTCGTGGTCAACAGGCGTGAACAGTTGGAGTTTGTTGGATGATTAAAGGAGAGCTGCAAGAAAGTGGATATCTCTCCGTGGCGAACAGGTTATACATTAGCTTTTCATTGAAGCATCTGAGTATTGAAAGCTCACCCTTTGCCTGCAGGCTTTTCGCATGTACTTATGACCCATGTGCATACTGTAAGTGTGGGCTTGCTTTTCTACAACGCTGCATATGATTAGATGCTAGTAATTGTTACAGTTATAATGCAGGCAAAGGCAGAGATACACTACCGTTCAAAAGTTCGGTGTCACTTAGAAATGTCTTTATTTTTCAAAGAAAAGCATGTTTTTTGAATGAAGATAACATAACATTATTAAGAAATGCACTCTATACATTATTAATGTGGTAAATGACTATTCTACGTTGAAACACCTGTTTAAATTTTTTTGTATATCTACACGGTTGTATAGAGGCCCATCTCCAGTGTTCTAATGGCACATTGTGTTATCGCCTTTGAAGACTAACAGAGGGTTAGCATTTTAGAAAACCCTTTTGTTATGTTAGCACAGCTGAAAACAGTTATGCTGGTCAGAGAAGCTTTTCAACTGGCCTTCCTTTTGAGCTTGAAGTCTGAAGAACACAATTTAAAATAAAAATCATTATTTCTAACCTTGTCAATGTATTTACTATATTTTCTATTCATTTTGCAATTCATTGGATAAATAAAAGTGAGTTTTCATGGAAAACACAAAATTGTCTTATTGGGCGACTCCAAACTTTTGAACGGTAGTTTATATACACACACACACTTTGGACTCTAAGACTCTAACACAGCAGAAAAAAGCTACGACTTCTCTCCCTCTCACCTACAACAATGTTTACATTCCACAGGTCATCCACCCAACATATCCAGCTTTAACATCCCCATTAACTCTAGATCTCAGGAAAACATAAAGTGACAGGGCGATGACTTAAGTCTATTGTTTTCTGTGGCTTACATTTCTGTTAGCACTAACTAGCTAACGCTGTCAGGGAAAGCTGCCTCGCAGGAACACGTACCCTCAGCTGAGACAGGGTCTGTCTTTCTGGAGCGCACTGTGACTGTTCCTCCTTTGGAGAGATCAGTCCCCGTCCTCCATACCTGCACCTCCACAAAGCCATCGCTCTCATCCACGTGGTAGTCCGTGTTGCCGAAGTAGAAGATGGGAGCTGGGAAGAACAACAGAATGAAGGAAATGAGGCAAAGCACAACGTAGGATGTAATCATCCTTATTCATCTTTAAGCTTTACCACAACAGGAAACACAAATGCCTGTTGTAACTGTTGAGCTGAATCTGTCAAAGCTAGCATAACGTGCCTCTGATTACAGGAGAACGTGAAGGAACATTTCAATTGAAACACCAGCAGGTAGTCAACCCTGTAATTGTCCACTTTCTAACTTCCTGGAATTACGTTTTCTTTTTTTTTGGGGGGGGGGGGGATTTCTAAATTTGTTTTCACTCAAGTCCTACAAGGGAAAACCCAACCTGAAGGCAGCATGTCCTGGTTTTGTTGTGGATGAGGCGAGTGGTGGGGTTGACTTTGATAGTGATGGGTCTGAGAGGCAGACAGGAGGCCTGACAGGAGGTCTGGGGGATGTAGAGCTCAATGTGCCAGCCCAGGCCTGCCTGACTGCAATTAGTGTTTCTATGAACTGAGATTCCTCTGTAGCCAAACTCACCCACTATTATTCTATTTAACCCGTTCAGAGTTTCTTTTTTCTCATGTCGTGCTGTTTGAAACTGTTTGGTACAGTCACTCTTCATATGCAGTCAGCTCCTACATTGTAAGAACTGCTATTATAGAGAGACTTATTTATGGACTTAAACTGCAGGGAGTCAGTGAGAGTCGATGAGGACGAAAGAGAAATAACCAGAGCACCCACGAGCGGAAACCAATCCATAAAAGCCATACATTCTTATGATTTATCAAATACATCATTATTAGGATTACTATGGGAACAACACACCACTACTGAGCACTAAAAAGCGTGTGCTTTTGAAAGCAACTGTGACCAAATAATGAATATATTAAGTGAATGACGATAGCCACTGGCAGAGTTGTGGTTTCCATGACAATTGTGCACCTCCAAAACGATACTTAGCTGTTTCTCATCACACAGTATGAGGCATAAACGAGTGTGGGGATGTAGAACTGGGCTATAAATGCTGTGAACAAAAAACATATCCACACTGTTGTAACTGCATGATGATTATGATATCTAATGAAACCAAAATACAAACACGAAAAAGTAGATTAACTGCCAGTAATGCTGCAAGGCACAATTACAGATCAAGAAGAAAAATCTGTTTATTATTTAGCATTATATAATTAGTCTTTAAAGTAATCTGAATCTTAGATGATATTATACATTTTGAGGCTGTGTTCATTGCCAGTAAAAGCTCAATATCAACAAGATAAGGCACATTCTATAAAGGAAAATAGTCTTTTTAGGCAAGAAAATTTGGGATTTGCGGTTCTCAGAGGAGCCATCTCTGTGGTTGAACTACTATTTCATCTAAGAGCAAGCAAAGGACAGCAAACGTTTGGGCTTTAATCTGTCCTGAGAGCACAGTGGGGACAATGAGTGCTGCATCAAGAGGCTTGCAGCTGCCAACATTTCTCCCCACAGGGAAACCAAACAAAGATGGTTTTGGCTGCCTGCACAGGGTCCCCAACAGGAGGGGTAATACGATCTACTAGGTTGGCAGCCAGGAACTTGGGTCCTGTACTAGTCCAGTAATCAGATAAGGTTTGTGAAGCAGACAAACAGTGAGCTTCAAAGAGCAACGGCCCATTAGCTGAAAGGTAAACCCAGCCAGCAGCATCATTCCATGCCACACAGCACATGTAAGGTTATCTGGATGTAAGTAAAGATGATCCAGATTTACACCTGCCTATTGTGTAAAATTATATAAGGTGTATAAACTTTCATTTGTTAAAAAAACAATGTATTTAACCGATTTAACACAGTTATTACATACGTTTTTCTAGAATTGTCATTAATGATTGCCTAACCATATGATCTCTTTCTTAGAAATAAAAAAATTAAAATAAAAAGTCAGAAATGAGAGAGCCTTACGTATCGTCATTGTGTGAATACATGTCATTGTGCAATATGCCAGAATAACAAAGGCATACAAAGAAAAGAAATGTCTTACTGTGGCATATGTGTGATCATATCATAAAAAATAAGGAGCACAAAGGAGACACAAGCATCCCTAATGGGACTGTTGCACTCCCACTGACTGCTTGATTCTACTTGAACTTTGCATGACATTCCCACAGCGCTAAGTGGCTGCTCTAATGGTGAGATCCAATTGAGCCCTATAAAATGTCCGTCTGCCCACTGTGTGCTTGGCAAATCTCTCTCCAGCAGCAAAAGTAGACAAAATACTCAAAATACTCCACACAGAATAAGATACGACTTTAATTCTTGACGACTGTGAGAAACATTTAAATGTCGAGGGGTCTCTGCTTAAGTACTTTGGACATCTGTTTATATCAGAATGAATGGGAATCCAGGTGAGACATAATGACAGGGTGAGTGTGTTCCCCTTGATTCAGACCCATCCAGGATATACTGCACATGCACAGCACCCGCCCATCTTTAAAACCGCTTCTAATCATACCTTTAGAACCCAAGCGAAATTTACAGGCAACTGACACATGACCATAAATACACCTGGGAAGTCCTGCCGTACAAGCATTCTTATGTCTCACAGCCCCAACCATCCAGATATCTTCCCGGATGCAGAGACTATATCAAATAGTAATTATCTCTGCAAGAAAAGACAAGCCACAGTACCCAAGACTGGAAACTGAAAAGTTTATGTGCAGATGGTCTGGTCCTCAGGTATTCTGAGGATAGCAGCTGTCCATAAGGTAAAACGCCTGGACAGCTTGTAAACATTACAGTCTTGCAAGTTGCCAGACAATTTACCTTTTGTACTGAAACAAAAAGGGAACATGTACCTGTTTTAGACAGTAGCCAACTGTCAACATTAGCAATAAGCTTGATCAAAAACACATTTTACACAGCAGCTCCATCGTATAGTATCTATTTGTACATTAGTTGCTTGTGTGTGTGTGTATATCAATGTGTCTTTGTGTGTATATGCGTGTGTGTGTGTGTGTATATATCAATGTGTCTGTGTGCGTGTGTGTGTGTGTGATGTTAAGAAGAGGGCAGAAACAAGTATGTGAAATGCTATTATGCTGTGTGTTTAGATCTCTATCAGTAATATAAAACAACAATCAGTTTAGAAAATAGTTTTCCACTAATTAGTAATTGTTTTTCTTGTTTTTATTAGCCATGCCAATGTGTACCTCACTAAGCTCACTTGTTCATTGTTTCGTTCGAAATTGCATTCTGCGGTCATATTAATTCTGTTTAGTCTTGTCGGGCCTCTACTTGTTATTTGGAGTTTTGAGCTTCATCTTTTGATTGATTCTTGCTCATTTATTTTTTGGGCGGTTTGAAGGTTGATTTTTAAGTGTTTAATCGTTTTTTTCACCTCTGTCCTCTCCACTTTAGTTGTTTCTGGCATCAGGAACTTCTACATCTGAAAGTCTATTAACCTACTAGTGGGCACCCGAAGCGCAATGACCCATTTGGCGTCTTTTAAAATCCATTCCTCCCACTCATCGTGAATATTTCCAAACTCATTTTGAATTCATTAAATCACCAGTAACCAGGTGACACAAGAGGACCTGAGGCTTTCAGAGCCCTTCGGGGTCTGAGGCTTCTTGGTAATCGAACACGTCTGAGAGACAACCTGAACAACCAGCAGGGATCAACAGAGCAGCAAGCAGACAACGATCCCTCACGACCTTTGAACCCTCGCAGACGGACACATGTGTTTGTTGTAGGCCCTGACAGGCCGGGAGAACAGGAGATGGAAACATGACATCGCATGGGTCTCTGTTACTACACACCACCTTGATGCCCACAGGCTGTTAACAACCTGTGTTTCCTCTTGCATGCTCAGTACAGCAAATGCATCGTGGAAGGCGACATCACAACATGCGATGATAAAACTTTGATATCGATCAAAATGTCTAATATACCAAGGTAACAATCACATTAATAGATCGGATCATAATAGATTATTGCTAGAAATTATATAAAAGAATAAGCAAAACTGCAAGATATTATGCATAATTGTGATGAAGTACTTATTATTTGTCATTTGGATTAACTGAAAAGTTTACATTTTCAAACGATTATTTTAGTTGTAAATGTTTCTCAACTGAAATGTACACAAAATAGAGCAATGCAGAAAATCACCCTTTTTTTAATGAGTTTCTTGTTGACCCAAATATGTAAATGATAAACAACCCAGTGGAATTTCCTTGACTTTGGTTACACTTTGTGTCTGATATCAGTTGCCAACAAAGTTCCTTCAGAGGCAAAAATATCAATTCCTCTTCCATTGAAGTCTGCTGGTTTTCATTTCATACCAAGCTGGTTTTAATTACTCGTTCTCCGCAGGTGAATTTATGCTCATTTGTGAAATTAATGTTTTGAAGATGCAAGAGAGGATGCAAGAGAAGATGCCTTCTCTTCTATAACCCAGTTTCTACAACACTGGCTATTAATGCAGCAATATTTAGTTAATTTCATCGAGAAAAAAAACTATCAACATTCACAATTTAGATTCCCATATATAGTCAGACTAACATCACACCACCTGTGTGTGGCCTCCTGCAGGTGCTTGTACCGACGCCAGTGGCCAATGTGTGTGTGCCCGGAGCAGGGAGGACACACACCGGTGCCCTGTGGCTTCTAATGTCTTCATATTGTGCTGCACTGGTTTGCCGGCTAGAAAAGAAGACATTGCTGACGTGCGTTTCTGCATATATCAGAAAAGTGTGTATTCTAAGAACTGTGAGCCCACGGCTCGGCGTCGCTGCTGAAAGCCCTCCTGGGGCGCCCCAGCATGGACAGGTGCTCGGCCAAGCGCCAACCGCTTCCTTCCATGTACACCCAGTGCACAGCTACTGCTGCAAGAGGGATGATGAAGAAGAATGTTTGCCTCTCTTCCATATATACTGAAGAGGAGTTAGGAACCTGGAGTATGTACTTAAATCTAATATCAAAACCGGATAGCTAAATTTAGGAGTGGGAATACATTTTCTGCTGCCTTTCTACCCTTCCAGGCAGAAGATTAGTCTTGTTATGCTTGCCTCAGAGCTATTCGCTATTTACTTCACCATCAGTAGTCAAGCCATTTCATTATCACCTCCTTCAGGGAGATATGACGCCTTGACACCAGCGTATTTCCCCCCGCTCTTCACGTTCCATTTATTCAGTGGATGCAGGCAACCTAAACACCTCCAGCACCTAAATTATACTTTAGAGGTGCTGTTGCACACTTTTTACCTACATTGTGTGTGTGTGTGTGCGTGCAGGTGTGAGTAAGGAGCCAAACGGTCGGACAGGAGCTTCAGGCGTCGTTTCTCTCAATGTCTTGACAACAGTAAAAATCCCAATTTGACATAACAATAGAATCTATCCAGAGAATGCAGGATGTATTCTAGCCTTTACAATCGTGTTGTATGGGACACCGGAGCTTTCTGACAACTGATATGAACGAGGAGATTTTGATTGTCACTCAGACACCCTGACGGAGACAGAGCCAAAGAAAACATGATTACAGACAAGGAATAAACCTGGGAACAGGCTGTTGATGCTGGTTGACAGTCCAAGTCAAGTTAATCCTAAAATGCACTGAGTCTTCTTTTCTCCTGTTTCTGT